>PVIC010051730.1:0-12392 GCA_004025085.1 Thryonomys swinderianus
GCGGCTTGCCTGGGCACCATAGTGAGCTCAGGGCCAGCCTGAACTACAAAGCAAGACCCTGTCTCCAAAAAGCGAAAAAAAAAAAAAAAAAAAAAAAGATGACCCCAGAGTCTGTCATTTTTTATGAAGAATGGAGAAATTGTATACCGAAGAACACGTTGAAAATTTAATGGCCAGTATGGTAGTGAAGACAGAAAAAGAATACACCAAATATATGCTTATATGCTTTAAAAAATATATGAGACATTTTCACTTACCATCCAGGGGCAAAACCAAGCAGCTGAAAGCAGACACGGTGGCATTCGCCAAGACCCGGCAGGGAGCACCACACACAGCAGCTGAGAGAGTCTCTGGAGAAAACCCTGCTCCAAAAACATGCAGTAGCCTTCCACCCAAACAGCCTTTAAATACAACATGACAAGTTATGTTCTTGGAGGCAAATCCCTCTTAAGTCAAAATGCACATCTTCTGCATGTCCTGCAAAACCCACACACTGGCTTCAGATCACTGGTAGCCTCACTTTCTTCCCGACATAGGCTCTAGCCTGCAGGGTGCCAGCGGATTCCAACTATACTCAATGACCTACTGTGTTGAAGGCTCGATTTTTAATGTTAACTATTTCATGTAGGAAAGTAATGATTATTGATAAATTTTAAACTTTTTATACAAAAGAGCATAAAATGGAAGTGAAAATACAAGTTCACCCAACTACCTGTATCACTCCCCAAGTGTATCACAGTATAGTGTCTTGGGACTCCTTTCAGAATTTTCAAAGCATACTTTTTTTGATACAAAGGGGTCCATTCCACACACATTATTCTGTAACTCGATTCTTTACCTCAAAGAACAGCAAAGACATCTTTGTAGCAAACCCACAGAGATCCAGCTCTCTTGAATAACTATTTAGAATCTCATTAAATGATTACATCACAATTTATTTTAATAACTTTACTACTTTTTGAGGCTTAATTTCTCCTCTTGCTATTATTAATAGTGCTATGATAACTGCATATTTTGGGTACACATATATGAATAAAGCTAATCCATACCTCTAGTTCACTGAGAAACACAATTCCAATCTCTGTCGTTTTCACTCCATGAGAGGGACAGAGGCACATACTCAGCTGCCTGATAAACTCAAGAATAATGTTTTCTACTTAGGGTGCAACTCATATTGTTCTTTCATCCTAAAGGTCATAGAACCTTCAGGAATAAAAAGGGGAGTTGCCAAGCATCCAGACTGAACTCCTTTATCAAATAAGGAAGCTGAAGATTAGCCAGTCCCAATTCCCACTGCAGTCTACCTAGCTAAGGTGAATGTGTTCTAAGAAATGGCTTCTTAAGTACCATACCAGTCTAAAAGTCTGCTTCCATAATTTTCTAATTTTAATCAAATCAGAGCTATTTCAAGGGTAGTAAGACTTAAATTACAGAAAAGTAAACCATTATTGGAATAAAACACCAGGCAAATTTCTGCGTGTCTAAAAGTTCAACCAGAACAACAATAATTTGCCATTCACTTATTACTTGGTAGAATATGATATCATTTGTTAATTTGTATAAAATAATCATAGTAAGTCTTAAATAATACAAACTATTCACCTAACAGTAAGTGACAATATTTATATTTCAAAGTGATCAAATTATGACCTCTTACAAAAATAGGTTAAAATACAAATGAAAGATGGCTAATACATCAAACTGAAATACAATCAAATACTTAGAGAATATGTTCAACTTGCTTGATGGGAAAAAAACTGTTAACTGAAACATCACAAAGACATGCCTCAGAAAGAAACTGGGGTTATAAGAGACCAATTGGGCTTTTCTTTCCTCCTGTCATATGGAATGATCTTGGTTTTCTGTCTCCTAGAAGAAAGTGGCTATTAGTCCACTTATATAAAGAAAGTGCTGTCTTGTTTGCTTGACTTACCAAAATTCTCAGTCACTGCTGTAATAGTAGCTCTCACTGTGAACATGAGAGTGGATGCGGCCCACCCTCTGGTATGGTCATAACCTCTGACAAGGTATTCCCCAGCAGGAAGAAAAGGGGCCATGCACTGGACAGTCGTGTGGTTACCAGAGACACCCACACAGGGTGACATCCCAATAGAAATGTCCATATTTGCAGCTTCTGAGATCTGGGCTACTGCAAAAGTTAAGATGTTGTCACTCTGAGCAACTGAGATCAATTTTGGGGTGAAGGCATCACTGTAATCAATGACTCCTATATAGTACAAAATTCCATCCACCTCTATTTCCAGAGAAACAAAGCCATTTCCTGCAGGAACAATGCATTGGATGAGCTCAGAACTGATGTTGACGGTCAAACAGGCCTGCTGGCCCACAAACACTGAGGTGGTGTTCTGCCCTCTCAGCACTGTACCCTCTATGGACAGGAGACTCCCACCATGTAGGCTGAAATTCTTAGGGTAAAAATGATATACCTGAGGCACAATGGAGAAGCCCCTGGAAACGTTACCCCAACAAGCACACCCATTGCTTCTATGAACAACTGACAGGTAGTGGAGTCCTGGGCTCAAGCCATTCACATGGCATGCCACATGACTTGCATTGGAAAAAGTGAGATCACAAAGAAATTGATTATCCACAAACACCAGTGGCTCATTATCGGTGCTGCCCAGCCTCTTACCCCTCATTAGGATGGTGACAAGGGACCCACTGATGCCTACAGACAAAGCGTCCACAACAGGAGTTGTCTCTTCCTGTACAAAGATAGTGCATGCCCCCTGACACTCACTGGTGAGTCCATTGACCAGGACTGTGACATTTAGTGTGAAGGAAGCTCCAGCCAAGTGGTCGCCCACCAGACTGACTCGGCAGATAACCATGTCATCTCTAACACTCAGGATTACACAAGTAAAAGGATCTGAAAGGTCAACTCGAACAGAACGCCTTCTGGATTTGAGGGTCATCCCCTTCACAGTGAGTACTGTCCCTCCACAGGCCGAACTGTGCGTTGGGAAGATGGTGGTGATCCGTGGCTTCACTGTGAAGTGCTGGGGCACTGCAGACATATCAGCAAACCCCATGTGCTCGTGACATACTCGGAGAGGATAGGTACCCGCCTCCAGACTGTAAAGAGGAAACGCACACCCAGAGAGGCTCACGTTGCCACCAAAAGATTGTGTCTCAAGGCCACATTTCCAGCTCCCCAGATGGAAGACAGAGTTGGAGAGGTTACTTCCTACCACATAAAACCTCAGACTGCTATTGATGATTTCTGCCCAGAGCGCAGTGACCACTGGGGTTGCTGCCGACTCATATGTGAAAATAAGGCCCTTTCCCATCAAGCCTGGCGCATATCCGTGCGCGAAGGTCACATTGCCAACCCAGACCTCCACAGGGACAGGAAGAGAGTCTGTACTGGATAGTAGGGGGGCCGGCAAGGTCTCACAGCAGATGCTTATGTCTCTTAAGCCCACAATGTCACAGGGCTGATGGCCCACGAGTACCTGAACCAATGTGGGGTCCCTGCTGAACCCTACTCCGGAGATACTGAGGATGGTCCCACCTAAAGCAGAGATATGGGAAACAAAAGTTAAAAGGTGCTATTAGAAACTCACAGCACTGTGTGTCTTTAATGTAATTAAGTGGGAAATGGGTTCCTTGAAATCTTAGCGACTTTACCCAAACTTATGCTAAACTTCTGATCATTTGAACAACAGTCTGATGCACCAAAACTCACAGAAAAAAGAAAATAAAATATAATGTTAGATAGCAAAGATTCCTAAGACAAACTTTTGAGTATCTTTGTATATACTAGATGCCACCACTTCAACCAGCTTATGTGCTAATGACGAATCAAGTGCTCAGTCTTACTGTCATCTAGTCTGCAGATTACTAAGGACTATGCAGAACTCAATTCTACATGTGTTCCACTAGTAGGCTGAAATAATAAAATTTGAGATCTTCTATTTATCTTCTATATTATTCTAAATAATGTTCCAGCCTTCTATATACAGTAGTATTTATTCAGATATGTTCTGTACTATAGATATGAGGCATGAAAAGCCACTAAACCATGCTGGAGAATTTACTGTTACATTCGTAGTGATTGTCTTATTTTCTAGTTGAGACATGATCAAAGATCAAACCCTATCTTTAGGACAAAGTTTGGAGCAACATGTTATAAAATATCTATAGTATAGTCAAGTTTTAATAAGGGTTTTCCTATGCCCAAAAAGAAAATGTGCTACTTCATATGTTCATAAGCATTATTGACATGCCAATATGTAGCTTTTATGCTTTTCTAAAACTGAGTAGTTTTATTTATTCCTCCGTATTTCTTCTCTTTACATCTTCCATAATGGTATTCATCTTTCTGACTACTCCTGTCATCTGTATTTTTAGGGGAAAGTAAAGACACCAAAGACTCATTTCTTCTCTTTGCTTATGAAGTGTCTAAAAGGCTAATACCAAAAGCTCTTCCCTCATTTCCCTAAGATTGCTCAAGAATGCTGCCCATTAGATGTTCATCCTTTCCATTAATACAAAACCAGGTTTATCTCCAGCTCATAGAAGCCCTTTAACTTCCTGAGCCCATTGGGCTTAGGTGAAACTGATCACTAAGTTTTCACAACTTTAAGTAAAACACTCAGTTCAGAGTGTAGGTGAATCTTCCCTCCTCACCACATCTGTCTGTGCCTCATCAGCTAATTATTCAAGATACAACATCTGAATGTTCAGTGAGTTAACTCACAAGGTAAAAGTTACTAGAGATGTCAACACCACTCACCCAGAAGGGAACCACAGCAAGGCTCAATACTCCAAACTTCTGTGGCATACCAGATGTGGAGATCAACCCTGCAGGACACAGGGCCATTGTTAGGAAGAACTGTGAATGATATACAGAGAGAGAAAAGAAGAGATCTTCGTATTTCAGGGAAAAGAGACATGGAGCAATAAAGGAAATGAGTGTGGATATACTGCCTTACAAAGAAGAAGAAAGAAACTGGTGGAGAAAGGATGTTGTCTGTGACACCGTTCTGGGCTAGTATTTTATGAGGACCTCAATCCCATACAGTTTGCCTACTTTCTAGAACTGGTAAAGGAAACCTCTAGAGAAACACCAGGCAGAGACTTAGGACATAGAGGAAGAGAAGCACTTGTGTAATCACTATAAACGGCACAAAGCCCAAGGCACAATCCAACAAAGATCTCCAGCACAGACTTCCCTTCCTCAGACACAGGTGCCTACCCCACCCTCACCCATCCAAACTCTACAAACTCCACCCTTCACCAGGAAGTAAAACAAAAATCTCCTCTTAACCCTCTAACTAGTAAACTGTAGGATTGCAGAATCTGTTCAAATATCACTATTTCCATGTCTTTATCCCCTCCCTTCAAAAGAAAAAAGAAAACAACCTAACTCCAAAGGGAGTTTTCAGATGAGTCATCAGACCAACAAACAGACTTGAACAGCAGGGAGCCACTTTACCCTTGTGAGCGAATGCTGATGCCATTGATGGAAACCGAAAGTCTGTGGAGGCCTGCGGGCAGTGGGGGCAGCGCCACCTGCAGGCCCTGAGCCGTCTGTGTGTGAACCTGAGCCAAAGTGTCCTGGACGTAGATTTCCACATCCAGAGGTGTGTAGCTTCCCAGAAGAACCATTCCAATGAAAAGGGTTTCACCTCCTGTGTAGACAAAAATCCATTAATGCTGTGATGTGGGCTTGTGGCCTCAATCAGCCTTCTAATCTAACACTGCCTTTTACGGTTAAACACATGGACATAAGACATATGTACATAGGTCTGTAATTAAATTTTAAGACCAATCTAACTTTAATGAAATTTTAAAACTACTTCAATGGAACTATACCCTAAAACCCCAATGACACAAAAAAACAAAATCATCAGGGCAATTGTTCTTGAGACATTAACGTATCTATGTAAAAGCAAACTGAGAAATGGTTTATAAGAAAAATGGTCTTCGTAAGCATATTTCTGTATCCTTTTTTTAAACCTACACTTTCTACAGACAAAAGTCTACAGCATATCTCCAGTACACACAGACCATCTAATACTGCTATTTATGAGCATCACAGTTTATAGTTTGCCGAGCAATTTCATGCTCATTCTCCCATTTGATCCTCCATGCCCTGATGACATATATGGCCCAGTTCATGTGCCTGACATTTCATTTGAGGAAAGTGAGGCTTACATTTTGCTGATGGAAGAATCAAGACCCAAGTCCAATCCTCTTTTTTTTTTTTTTTTTTTTTTGAGACAGGGTCTCGCTTTGTAGTTCAGGCTGGCTCTGAGCTCACTATGTAGTCCAGGCAAGCCTCTAACTCAGCAAGCCTCCTGTCTTTGCCTCCCGAGTGCTGGGATGACAGGCGTAAGCCACCACGCCCGGCACTGTGGTATGTGGTATGTGGTATTGATTGCTGGTGGGCATGAGTCTCCACACCCAGCATTGTAGTGGTTACCAAGGATTGAACTCAGGACCTTGTGCTTGCAAGGCAGGCACCAGAACCACTGAGTTAATCCTCCGGCCCATCAATCCTCTTTTATTTCAATCGCTTTTAGTGTATAACTACTAAAACATTTCTACTAAAATGCAAAGTATACTATGAGCAATTAAATGCAATTCCTTCTAACTCAAATACTTACTGAGTCCCATGAACAAGATGCTAAAGGGGGTAAAAAATAACACAGACTAAGCCTTCATAGAAAACTCAAAGTTAGTAGAATGGATGAGAAAATCACATCAACAGAAGACATAGTAAGAGAGGGGACTTGTAAGCTATGGAATGGTCCAAATCATAGCACCATTCTGAAGGAGGCCTTATAATAAAGGCAGGATGTTTACTTGAATGAACTTCAGTTTGAAAGATAAACCCAAAAGAAATTGGGATTGATAATTCAATTTTTAATCTTTCATAGTTTTACCTAAAGTCTTGAACTTTTTCATTTAATTACTGAGTGGCTAGTAAAGAGAGAGAATGTGGTGACTTTTTGGAAGACAGTACACATGAAGATACAAGTAGGGATTCCATGGGAGTAGGAAGCTGATGTTGCTTCTGTGGCTAAGCACAGGAACAGCCAATTCTGAAAGGGTTCTACTTAATTCATGGACAAGGGAGATCTCCAAAGGTTTCTAGACAATTAAAAGGCATAACTGAAGCTATTCTTCTAACCTATAAAACAAAATAAAAATATAAGAGGAGAAATCAGGTCTACAGACAGCTAGTGTTTACTAAGGTTAGAACCTAAGAGAGCAACAGTAGGAGTAGAAACAATCCTTTTGTCTGCCCTGGGTCTCAGTGAGCCCACAGCACACTGCAAAATACTTCCAGTGCTCCATCAGCCTCTAACAGTTTATGACCTTAGCAGACCTGACATCTCTACAGGGCATGGTCCATGAGATGAAGAGCACAGACTGATTGTATAAAAGAGAAAAGCCAAAGAAGAGGGGCATGCAGTGATGAGAATACTATGACTTTGTATTCTAAAGTTTGCTCTGCCATTTAACCAACTCTGTGAGTTGGGGGGAATTACTTTGTACCCTCAAAGACTCAGACTTTTTATAAATAAGATGACAATAAAGTCCATCCCGCATTGTTTGGTGTAAGAACTACCTTAGCTATTCTGAGAAAGAAAAGATGTTGCAGAATATTTTTTAAAATCCCAATTAACTTTGCATTCTTTCTAACTTTCTCATCCTCCTTACTTCTTTGTGTCTTCTGAACCTCTGGATGGCTATGGCTCCATGCTGAATTAAACTAAATTTGACCTGAAGCTGCTCTGTGCCTTGAAACCCTAGGTAAAAAAAAAAAAAAAAACACCAAACTAACTCAGTAGCGAACACACTGAACACCCAATTTATGGGTATTTAACAATCAGCTGAGTTTCAGCCAATCAGAGCAGTAGATCTTCAGCCAGTTACAAGTTCTCAAGTGATCAGACCATGCTCAAATATGGCAAATGTCTAGATATAATCAACCAAGCTGTTTCTCTTTTAACCCCTCTTCCTCTCCTTCTCCCTCCCCCTCTCCCCTCCCCCTCTCCCTCTCCCTCTCCTCTTCCTTCTTCCTCTCTCACTATGTAGTCCCAGATGGCCTTCCACTCACTACGTAGCCCCCAGTCTGACCTCAAACTCGCAGTTTTCCTCCAGCCTCAGCTTCCCACCAACCAATCTGTTTCTGTACCTCATTTTGTGTACACATGCTGCCTGCCCACATTATAGAGTGGAGCTCTGGGAAGTTAAGTCCTCTGGCTCTGAGAGTTGCTAACTTCAAAAGACATTTTTGCTCAAATAGTTAATTTATTGTATCAACTATTTTTTTCTTTTGGACAAGTGGTTGAATTGGGATTTATTAAGGTCAAATTCTTTCTAAGTACAAAAACTAGCACTAATAGTCCTGCATATCACACTCTGCCTCCCCTTCTCCCCATCCCTTCCTTTTTTCCTTCCATTCCATCTTGGCCTCACAGTCATTGTCAACATCATCTCTGGATGGAAATATAAAGCATATAAACTTAAGGAACTTTCTCAAAAAGCTGCCACACTTTGTGGCTTTTAGGACACTGTTATTCTTTATTCTGCCCATGGGAAGATTTAAGTAAAAGTGAAGTTCTACAAAGAATGCATTACATTGTATGTTTCGATAGCATGAGTTCTTTGGGCTTATGGTCAATTATCGAGCTAATCCTAGATGCCTTTGAGGCACTGATGCAGTGTATTTATTCTTTTCATTATGGCTAGAAAATTTTATCAAAAGTTAAAATCACTGAAATCTGAATATAGCATGGAGCTCTTTCCTCTCTTTCCTTCTTCATTGAGAAGAACCTGTACCACCAGGGATTTTACACACTTCAGTTGCCTGAGGCAGCAAATTCTTATTCTGTGCCATCTGAGTTGAATAATATTGAGAAGTTAAAGGACACTTCCTTTTATTTATGTACTCCTGAGCTATGGAAAATGAAAATAGCACCAGAAAAAATTGAGTTAAAGCTTTTTCTTTGGGAAATAGGATGGTCTTTTTATAATGAGCCCTTAGTTATGGCTGCCATTGGCTTTCTATTATCTTGTGTTCGATTAACCAGGAATGTCTATCACCTGCTACTTTTCCATTGTTGTGTCATGACAGGAAATTGTTATAATTCTATCCCATCAAATCACCTAGATCACCAAATAAAGTTTAAATTATTTCTCATAGTTTATGGTAAAAAAAAATCTTATTCTTACATGAACAGGTTCATTCATGATTTGTAATACCTTATTCCCCTCCTGTATTAAATAGTTACCACAACATAACCTGCTGCCAAAACCAACATTTAAGCATGAGAAGCTAAAGGCTTAGGATCTTCAAACTGCCTGTGTTCAACTCTTAGCTCTAATACTTACTAAAGGTAATATTTTAGAGAAGTTGTTGTAGTCCGGAAGTTCCTTATGTATAAACCAAAGTTATGATCCTATACACTTATGTCAGGATTAAAGTCTATGAATAGTCTGAGCTATAGTTAGCATATACTAGGTACTCACTAAGTATTTACTGAATTATTACCATTGAATTCCCACATCATTTTTGACATGGAAAGGTTACAAATTTTACACAGGGAGAAACAGCTGTAAAAGCAATTCATTGACAGCTAACATAAAAAATGAGTATCCTAATTTTCAGGGAAAAAAACCTATTCAAAATGTGATCAAATTCACAGGCCATTGATTGAGCTGTTATTGGGTCAGTGCTCTAAAATTTAAATAGATCAAGTAGTATCATAATTTACCTGCTATGTTGCTTCTGTTTCTGCTTAGAGACACAATCACTGGATTTAAAGAAGAAGTGTAGGTAAATGCTCTGGGAAGAGCTGCAGAATGATCCCCGCTGAACACAGTCACATTCACAATGTAACCATCTTTCCCCTGAAATATAAATTTTAAGAACAAATTTCAGTTTTATTTGAGAAAAGAAAAAGCCATATAAAGTTAGTTGATAAAAGGTTCTATCTGTGCCTTAAAAGTTTCATACAAAGTTACAAGTCCTTAAATTAGGCAATTGCTGTGTTAGACAGATCAGAAGTACTTGATCTAAAAGGCAAGTGATGATGGATTACAATTAGTACACCAAGTGTGTTTGAAAATGCAATGCAAGTTCAAATAAATGTTGATACCTAGCTAAACTGTCAAGTATGAGTGCTTTCAGATACATAAGCACTCAGAAACTTTTCTCCCACACTGTCTTTTGTAGATTGATTCTGAAGGTATATTCTCATAGATAAATAACAATACAAAGAAGAATATATGTACTCCAAAGAACAGTGAATATACACAATGGAGGAATCAAAGAAAATACTAAGATGAAATCTGAGAATAAATTTGGAAAATAACCTAGATTGAAGCAGAAAACAGAGATTGAAGGAAAAAAGTAACTTAGATGATGGAACTTTTTTATGTCACAAAGAAGGATAATCTTAATTCATTTATAGGAAAATGGATCCACCTCAACATCATAATCTTAAGTGAAATAACTTGGACACATAAGTTTAAATATAGAATTGTTTCTCTTGTGTGAAAAACTCAGAATAAATAAGCAGCATGATAGAGGATAGATCCTGGGAAGTAGGCTCAAGTAAAAAGAAGAAGAAGGGAAAGGGGAGGAAAGAAAGAGAAAAGAAAATAATGAGTGGAAGTAAAAAGATGGAAACAAAGCTTTTGTAAATGAGGAGGGGAAGGGAATGGGAAAAAGAGAATTAAGATATACTATGTATAGATACAAATTCTCTATGATGACTATGATCAATACATATAACAAATATGTTAATACAAAATAAAGAAAAAAGGAACTCTAGGAAAAAATATCAAAGAACTACAATATAAAAAATATTCCCTGATTTTACCACCATAGTTTAAATAATTATAATATAAACATGTTCTGTTCGTTTAACAGAAATTACTGTAATGACACTCAAAAGAATTAGAAGTGACTGTTTCAAAAAGAAAAACTAGGAATAATGGGGGATGGGAGCACATGATTGCTATACTTTTTTGCTTTGTATTTTCACATATATAAAAGTAATACAAAATTAAATTTAATTTAATTAAAATTTCATTATTTAATGTTTAACTTTATCAAAGAAACTGTACAAATTTTGCCTATTAAATGGTAAATATATACTAAAAAGATAATATCGGGAATCAGATACTTGCATGAAGATGGTAGGAATACAAACTCAAATTTCAAATAACTAAATTTCAAATTTCATATAACTAAATACTACATGTCAAAAGCTTCAGAACTTATATAAATTTATCCTAAAAAAATAAATGTGCTCATAAATGTTTTTTTAGGATAATAAAATGTATGTTGTTTATAGAGAAAATTTAGAAATTACCTAAATGCCCAATAATAGGGAATAACTGGGACGGACCGGACCCAGCAGCTCCGGGCCCACCATGCCGCGATTCCAGCGGACTGGAGAACTTGCGGCGGACGGACCGGACCCAGCAGCTCCGGGCCCGCCGTGCCGCGTTTCCAGCGGACTGGGGAACTTGCGGCGGACCGACCGGACCCAGCAGCTCCGGGCCCGCCGTGCCGTGTTTCCAGAGGACTGAGGAACGAGCAGCGGGTGCTCCGGACCCAGCAGCTCCGAGCCCACCGTGCCATGCTTCCGGTGAACTGAGTGAGCAGCACGCGGACCCGGCTGCAGGGTGCAGTCCATTTCCAGTGGACTGAAGGCCGCCCAGCAGCACACTATATCCTGGAGCTGTGCAGTGAGGAGTCAGACATAGAGGTAACTCATAAGCTCAAAGTATCCAGTATAGAATCTAACAAACCTTTTTTGTCTTATTTACTGTGTTTAATACTGATATTGGCATTTATTGTATTATGGTAACAAACATGATGTGATTGTTCTGCTCAAATATCTACCATAATGTGTCAGGAGTGAGAACTCTCAAGGGTTATTACAGATTCAAGGAGGACCCCCCAGGAAAGTGCTGCTTCCAAGGAGCCCCAGATAATAGAAAGAGACCTGCAACAAACATTGTCCTGTCATCAGTCAAAGAAGAGCATTAAAAACAAAGAAAGAGTAGAAATGGGAAAATACACAAAAAACCAGACACAAAGATCACCACCACAGGGAAATTCAGAGAGAGGGGAAATAGGGCAAACTGAAACTCAAACACCAGGACTCTTGGAGATGGTAACTAAAGCAGATCTAGTAAGATGGAAATCAGAACTCATCTCTGAGATCAAAACAGAGATACTGTCCTCAGTGAAAGACTTCATTAAAGAAGAGATCAGTGAGATGATTGAATCCAAGTTAGCAGAAGCAATGGAACCTTTTAAACAGCTTCAAGCAGAACTCCAGGGAATGATGAAGGAGAATGAAAGCTTGCGCAGCAGGATGAATGAAGCAGAGAAC
>PVIC010051731.1:0-12381 GCA_004025085.1 Thryonomys swinderianus
TCCTTCCCCTCATCACATTCCCACACCAAGTTTCCTATAGAAATATTCCACTCTATAAAAGCTGTCCTACTTTCTAGAACTCATTTGCATCTACAGGTGTTCATGCCAGAGAGAAGATCCGGAAATTGTCTATCTGTGATCTATTGATTTCACTTATTAGTATATCCTCCAGATGTCTCCATTTGCACCTGAATGGATCAATCTTGTCATTCTTTATGGCAGAGTAATACTCCATTTTGTAAAAAAACCACATCTTCTTTATCCACTCTCCAGTTGATGGACATTTGGGTTGTTTCCAAGATTGAGTTCGTGATAGCTCAATCTTGAAATAAGACACTTTTTAACATCCACTTCCCATCAAGAGAATAAAGATTATATTCTTCCTCAGTGCTCCCGTCAGCTCAGGGTGTCTACAGTTTCAGCTTCTGCAGAAGCCACTGGCTTAAGTACCTCTTTCCTCCACTGGACTGAGATGTCAGGGACGGACGTAATCTCCTTATCTTTGTAACTCTAGCACCTGGTACCAAATGCTTAATAAATGTTTAGTGAACGAATGAATCAGTTTAATCATTTTATCCTACATGACATTTTGAAAGCCTTTTTTTTACCCTGAGAAAAACAACTATCATAAATAGCGGGTTGTATATTTATCTTTTATGCAAAGCAGGCTCTGATTTGAATATTACATTATGATGCATTACGAGCGTGGAATCCTTCAAAGTATGTCTA
Source organism: Thryonomys swinderianus (assembly GCA_004025085.1). Classification (NCBI taxonomy): domain Eukaryota; kingdom Metazoa; phylum Chordata; class Mammalia; order Rodentia; family Thryonomyidae; genus Thryonomys; species Thryonomys swinderianus. The sequence continues at coordinate 730 of PVIC010051731.1, forward strand.
GGCAAAACGAGATAAGATTTTCAAACATTAGGCTGCCAAAAAATAAAATTTGGAGAACATCAAATATTGCTGGATTGAGGAAACAGTTGTTTTTATAAACTGCTGGTAGCCAAATAAACAGATGTGGCCATTTTTGAAGGGAAACACCTACAAAGGACAAATGTCCACTCTCTGATTATGGTGTGTATCTACCCCAGAGACACAGCCCCACATAGCACCCTGTTGAGTACACTCTGGCCACCGTTGTGTATTTTTTTTTTGAGACAGGGTTTCACTTTGTAGTTCAGGCTGCCCCTGAGCTTGCTATGTAGCCCAGACAAGCCTCAAACTTCTCAATCCTGCCTCTGCCTCCGGAGTATTGGGATTACAGGCTTGAGCCACCATGCCCAGTACTGTGGTATGTGGTACTAATTGCTGGTGGGTGTGAGTCACCATAGTGGTATGTGGTTACCAATGTCAAACTCAGGACCCTGCGTTTGCAAGGCAGACACCGGAACCACTGAGCTAAATCCCTGGCCTGTTGAGTAATATTTTTAAAAGCCATATTCAGAACCACACATACAGTATTAAACCTTATATAATACAAATGTATTATATAATACAATCTCTATATAAGGGTATTACAGCTACTGAAGTATTAAAAAAAGGGACTGTAAAACTTATGCCAAATTTGTATTAATGTATATCTCTAACTTGTATCATCTAGCACAGAGCCTATTATCTAAAAGACAATCAAAGCAAACTGATGGTATATGTGGATTTGAAAATATGCGTGCAATCTTAAGAGCCTTTTAAAACACAGTTTAAGATTACCTGAGATTGGGCTGGGGATTTAGCTCAAGTGGTACCGTGCCAACCTTGGACCCATAAGGGCCTCAGTTCAATCCCCAGTACCGCCAAAAAAAAAAAACAAAGAAAGAAAAAAGAGAAAGATTACCTGAGATCCGTGTGTGCACACACATATCCCAGTACTCAAAGAATACAGTGCCATCATTACCATCCCCTACACAACACTTTAAAATTTGCTTTTACATTATAGTGAAGTATGACAGCCTTGTGCTCACTGCAAAAGTATCTTGTACCTTCTCAAAGGACCTTCCTTATCCCACATGAACTCCTACATCCCAAGCCAAAGCAGAGCCTGGAATCAGGGGCTGAGCCCGGTCCCAGAGAAGATGCAGAATTCAGCTCAGTCTGTGCTTGGGCCTCTTAGAATTACTTGTGGCCCTCAGCCAGACCTAAGTGCCACTTGAACAAATCCCAAAAGCCAGGCTTTCTTGGCACAAGGGGCTGAATGGAGCAATCCTGGCTGACCTTCCACGGTGCTTCAACAGCCTCCAAGAAGGCGTGTGGGAAGCCTGGGTCAGGCATCCTGACAGGAATTTGTGACTCCAATTCCTATGTTGTAACTTGAAAACAAGCAAAAGTGCAATGATTTCAATGCACCCATCAGAGTTCACACGTTGGAAATTTAATCCCAGAAGCAACTGTGTTGACAGGTGGGGGCCTTTAAAAGACATTAGGTAATGGACTAATGTCATTACCACAGAAGAGGGTGTGTGGCCAAAGAGAGAGGGACCTTCTACCCACTATGCGATGTCACTTGCCATGTTATGAAGCAGGGCCTTCTGTGGATGCGGTCCCCTCACCCCAGACCTCCTGCCCTCAAGAATCGTGAGCTAACAGGTTTCCACTTTTTATTATTGATCCAGTCTGAGGAATTATTTCCCAACAGCACAAAACTGATCCAGGTGAGGAGCCTGTGCTGGTGAAATGATTCAAATGTAGGAAAGCACTGTGGTCAGAGACTTGACCGCAGCGCCAAAGAGCCTGGAGTCATGAACCAAACAAGAGCTTCTATCTGTTGCTATATTAGGTAGCAAAACATAATACTGCTGATGGCTGCTCCTGATGCCAAGTAGGCTAGAATGAGGAGCAATTTTTTCTATATCCTTTCAAGAGAAATTATAATTTTTTCCCCTTGGGTTGGCATGGTCTTTTAAACTGAAGATCAGTTGGCAAAACAAGAAAATCAAACAAACCATGTATATTCTTAAATTACAGGAAAATATATTAAATGATCAAAGAATCTTCTAGTATATAAATACATAAGAATAAAATTTTAATTTAGCCTATGTCCAAATTATTGCAAATACTAAGTAGGACACGAAGTAACAAGTTTAACTTGTACTTATGATGCTAAAGAGAAGGAAGAGAATATTTAGTCACTGTCCTGTTTGCAGTGCACATTACCTATTTCCTATCACCAAATCCTTATAACACTCGCAACAACAGGTACAAACTGTGATTACTAAAGCAGGTATGATGTAGTCTTAGCATTCTGGGAGGCTGAGGCAGGAGAATGACAGTCCGGGCAACGTAGTGATTTATCAAGAAATAATGTTCCAAAGCATGAAAGGAAGCTTCTGTCAGATAAGCCAGTGGGACCTCAACACAATATGTGCAGGCTATCTGGGTAACTCTCATAGAAAATGACAGGTCACTCTCGTGCTGATACCTGGGGTCGCCTCCAAAGCAGTACAGCAATAGACACGGGGAAAATTATTCTGATTTCTGCTAAATATTTTTTCACAACACAGTCAAGTTCTTTTACAACTATGCTTGACTGACAGTATATAATTCAGATTTATCATATTTAATAAGGTTTTATTCATAACTAAGGAAAAATTTTAAGAAAATGAAATATTAAAAGTATTATACAGTTTCTGAAAAGGTTTTGTTTTCTTTTCCCTAAGTTAACCATCCTGAAGCACAATTTATAAAATGATAAAATATAAAGAGCTACGTAAAGTCCACACATTTTTACAAATCTAAACAAGACTGGACTCCAGGGAAACTGGAATCCACTTTACCATGCCATCATGTCTCAAAGGAAATTTATTTTCTTTTAAGACAAGAAATAATGAACATTTCCCTTTCTCCACAAATATACATCAAAGTTAGCATTTTAAAGGCTGTTCATCTTTCCATGGTATGAATAACTTTCCCAACACAGATATTTAGTTTTTTCTTTATTTTTCTGAAATATGTATCTTTACATCTTTCTCCTTTATTGAGCTTATTGGTACCTTTTAGGTATACATGGTGATCACATTCATCATTGAGAGTTTGTATATATCTTGATTCTCATTTTTCCCATCCCCCTGCCCTCCCTCCAACCTTCCAACGCTTATAAACATAAGCTTTATTTCTATTTTACCATCAGTGTTTTTCTTTACCTTCTTTGCTTTCCTCTGTCCCCATTCCCCATTCCCTTGGAACATTTTCTCCCTATTTCACAAAATGTTTTGGATCTCATCTGCACCTTCAGTTTCTCATGCTAGAGAAACGATAGGGCATTTATACATCTGTGTCTTATTTCACTTATGAGTATGGCCTTGAGGTGTATCCAGTTAGCTATAAATGCCTCAAGGTTATCTTTCTTCATGGCTGCATAATACTCCATTTTGTGAAAGGAAAAAAAACCCTGCATCTTATTTATCTTCTCAACGACTGATGGGTTTTGGGGCTATTTGCAAAATTTAGATATTACAAACTGTGCCATTATAATTATGGGTGGACATGTTACTGTGGTATGATGTTAATTCTTTCATGATTATACCCAGCAGGGAAATAGCAAGGTAGATGGGACCTCTAATCCTAGCTTTTTGAGCAATCTCCACAGTGATTTCTATAGTGATTGCACCAGTCTACATTCTCACCAACAGTGGAGAAGGGTTCCTTTCTCCCTAAACCCCAATCAGCATTTGTTGGTTGATTTCTTGATAGCAGCCATTCTTTCTGGAGTGAGACAAAATCTCAGTGTTGTTTTCATCTGCATCTCTCAAATTACCAGTGAAGTTGAGTATTTTTTCATGTTTTTTGCTGCCTTTACTTCATATGAAAAATGTCTGTTCATTTCAGAAGCCCATTTTTTAGCTGAGTTTTTAAATCTGGTGGGGGGGTCTGAGATGGGTGTGGTAGTACATGGCTGTAACCCCAGAACTCAAGGGGCTCAGGCAGGAAGATCACTGTGAGTTCAAGGACAGCCTGGGCTCCACAGTGAATTTGAGGCCACCCTGAACTACATACAAGATGCTGTTTCCAAAAATAAATAAATGAAATAATAAAATAAAAATGAATACATTTGGGGGTCTAATTTAAAATTTCTTTATATATTTTACATAGTAGTTTTCTGTCCAAGGAACAGGTGGTAAAAATTTTTTTCCCAATTTGTAGGTTGTCTTTTTACTCTGTTGGTGGTTTCTCTTGCTATGTAGAAGCTTTATAAAATGAGATCCCAGTTGCTGATTCGTTCTGCTAGTTCCTGTGCTACTAAAGTTTTGCTCATAAAAGACTTTTTCTATACCAGTGGAAGAGTTGTATCTAACCTATGGCCAGGGATTTAGCCCAATGGTTCCTGCATCTGCCTGGCAAATGCAAGGTCTCAAATTTGATCCTGGTACCACATACCACAATGCTGGTTGTGGTGGCTCACACTTGTAATCCCAGCACTCAGGAAGAAGTACTAGAAGGACGGCACAAGTTCAAGGCCAGCCTGGGCTACACAGTGGGTTAAGGGTCAGGGCCAGCCTGAACTACAAGCGAGAAAAAAAAAGTTTCTCAAAGAAAAAAGAAAGTTTTATCTAGCCCATCTTCCAGCAGGTTTAGTGTTTCTATTTTAATATTTAGGTCCCTAATCCACTTCAATTTTAGTTTAGTGCATGGTGTAGGATACAGGTCTAGTTTTAATCTTTGGTAGGTTGCAACAGTTTTTCCAGCACCATTTATTATAGAGGCTTTCTTTCCTCTCTGCTGAGGGTGTTTGGCTCCTCTGTCAAAGATAAGTTTGTTTGGAGTTGTTTCTGCATCTTCTGATCTATTTCACTGACCCTCAGGTCTGTTTTTTGCCAGCACCATGCTGTTTTTATCACAGTGGTTTTGTAGCATAGTTTCAGGTTGGGGACTGAGGTACATACCCACTGCCATGTCCTTGTTTCCTAGTATTGCTTTTCTTATTCCAGGTCTCTTCTGGTTCCAGATGAATTTCTGGATTATTTTTTCTAGTTCTGTGAAATACACTGTTGGGATTTCAATCGGGATTGCATTAATCTATATAGTAGTTTTGGGAGTATGGCCATTTTAACAATATTGATTCTTCCTACCCAGGAACAAGAGATGTCTCTCCATTTTTTGATATCCTCTTCCATCTGCTTTTTGAGTGGTGTAGTTTTCAGTAGAGGTCTTTCACCTCTTTTGTTACACTGACTTCTAGATATTTCACTTTTTGGGATGCTATTGTAAAGGTAATTGATCCCCTAATTTCCCTCTCAATGAGTCTGTTATTTATGTATCAGAAGGGTATTGATTTTTGGTGTTGACCTTGTATCCAGATTGTCTACTGAACCTGGAGATTAAGTCTAGCAGTCTTTCGACTGATAAAGAATATGTCCTCAGCAAATAGTGACAACTTAACTTCTTCCTTTCATCTATCTATTCCCTTTATTTCTTTCTCCTGTCTGACTGTTCTGACTAATGTTTCCAGAAACTACACTGTACAGGAGTGGTGAGAGCGGACATTGTTGTCTTGTTCCTGATTTTAGCATGAAATTTCAGGTTTTGATCATTTAGTATGATTCTGGCTGTTGGTTTTTCATAAATGGCCTTTAACAGGTTGAGATAAAGACCATCCATTCCAATTTTCTGTAGGGTTTGATCATGAGTAGCTGTTGGATTTTGTCAAATGCCTTTTCTATATCCTTTCATCTTTATGTCCGTATTTTCCTACTGACTTTGGGAGGCACAATTCCCCCAACGAAACTGCTGGTTTTTCTAAACAATTCACATTCCCTGTTTTCAACATTATCCACAACACTACTTACTACCATTTTTTCTAATTATGACTAAGTCAATAGGAAAAAAAAGTGCCTCTTGTTAATTTTCATTTGTTTCTTGCTCATACGTGTTTACAGAGCTTTTTTTTGAGACAGGGTCTTGCTTTGTAGTTTAGGCTGGCCCAGAGCTCACTATGTAACCCAGGCAAGCCTTGAACTCAGCAATCCTCCTGCCTCTGCCTCCTGAGTGCTGGGATTACAGGCCACCATGCCTGGCACTCATGTTTAATCTTTAGCAAATAGACTGTGTTTACTTTATACATCAGTTGATATAACCACTGCTTTTTTCCTTGTTAGTTTTAATATGCTAACTACATTCCCTTACTCTAACATTTACCTTTCAGTCTTGTTTTTCTTTGTAATGCAAAAGGTTTAGGTCTCTTAGATCTAAATCTTTTCCTTTATGATTTTTGTTTCCAAATACTTTTCCACCCCCAAAATAATATATTCATTCAGCAGTATTTTCGTCTACATTTTTTGTCTTTTACAGTTTTATTTTCATAATTGAGCTCTACCTCTTAACAGCTAAGTGAATGTGGGCATAATTCTCAACTTCCTCACTAGTAAACTAGGAATAATAGCTGCTACCTCTCTGTGTTGCTGAGATTACTTAAGATACAATATAGGAAAACTACTTTCTATAGTACCTTGCCAGTTTGTCTAGAAAATATTTTAGTTATTATCTATTATTAATAGAATCCTTTAATCTTTAATCAGCTATAATAAATTTTGAGCCAAAGAAGAAAATCATCACATTACCTTTCTTTCAGACACTGCAAACACTCTGTGAGATACCCAATGTCAAAGATAAGAGAAAAAAAGAAATGCATAGGAAGATTTCTGAAAGGAACCATTTACTGTTATTTTTCTAGTTCCCTTAAGGTGCCATTTGTGAAGAACTACTGACCAAGCACAACAGTGGTGACTCACACATAAGAATGGGATGGTGGGGCTGGACATGAGGGTGGGGGTGCACATGGATACCCAAGGCTGTGTGCTCATGGAGTATGCCTGGTGATGAGAAAAACAAAGAGTAGCATTATTTGGGCTAGGTTATGCTAATGCACACTGTATAGGATAGGAAAAGTATTCTCCATTCTTTTGTGATCTTAAGATATAAAGTTACTGGGGCTGGGGTGGAAGAACACCTGTGTAATTAATTTAATAAAAACTGTGAGGGGCCAGAGGGTTTGCTCAGTGGTTCCGGCGCCTGCCTCGCAAGCACAAAATCCTGAGTTCGATCCTGGTAACCACATACAATGCTGGGCGTGGAGACTTCACACCCACCAGCCATCAATACCACATACCACAGTGCCAGGCGTGGTGGCTCACGCCTGTAATCCCAGCACTTGGGAGGCAGAGACAGGAGGATTGCTGAGTTCAAGGCTTGCCTAGGCTACATAGTGAGCTCAGAGCCAGCCCGAACTACAAAGAGAGACCCTGTCTCAAAAAACCAACCAAACAAACAAAAAAAACCTGTGAATGGGACACATTCTACCCATTTTCTATTTCAGCATATTTTAGCTGTGTTGTTGGACCTAATCAATTCATTTAGCATCCTCCTGGCCACTGATGGTATAGGAGGGGCAGCTGCAAAAAAGCCGAGACTGTCAAACAAAACAGAAAATTGACTGGAGACTCATTATATAGCTTCTGTTCTCCCTACAGCCAGATGTTTATGTCACACAGGTGACAGTCACACTTCACTCTGTGACAGAAAATCGGAAACACCAAACACTTTCACGAGGCTTCTTAGGGACGGTCTGGTTTCTCATAAGACAGGCTTTTATTTTCTTTAAGCAATGTTTTCTTTCTTTCTGCATTTCAAACGTAACATTCGTCTTATCCACCATAGGAAAAAAATGACCTGTCCACTTTGTTTTTTAAAGGATTTAGTGGTTTTTCTTTGAATTTTTATTGTTATTAGTACATTAGTACATGCTGCAGTACATAGTGATTATATTCATCAGCCCACTGCATTTGGAACTTCAGTTCATAAGAAGCAATTTATGCTGAGTGGTAGGAACCAGGGAATTCGAACAGTGTGTGGGTGGATCCCATAAAGGGTGCAATATTCCCACCCTAAATGTTTCCCAACTACAGTTCACACCCAAACAGAGCCAAGCGCTGTCCTGGGGAAACCCACACAGAAAGTTCGGGCACCCTCTGGGCAGCAGGAGGACCTGAGTATCTGTTCCTACCCAGACAAACTGAGCAAAGCACAGCGCCGTCAAGCCTGAAGGACTCATGGTTCCTCCGTGGGACTCATGCTTGCGCGTCTGGCATGGTGAATCCACAGGGCAGGCCTGGCCTCCCTGTTAATCATCCTGACCATGATGCCAATTTCCTCTGGGGTGTATGATCAGAGCTCCTCAACCATACGGCCAAGACTTGAAACCCACATGCCTCCAGACACCCACAACACAATGGCACAACAATAAAGGAGCTCCTGTGTGGAGTTTCTACAAGCAAAACCGCAGACCTGAGTCACCCAAGCCTGAGTCAGATATGAATGACACAGACCTTTGAAAAGCTGCTAACACCCTCAGGTCTCCACACCTGCATATAACCTGCCTCGCTGGGAACAGCAGCGGTGGACTCAGAGCACCTTGGCGTGTACCAGCAGCTGTGTAACCATGGCAATTCTCTCAACAGCAAGGCCCTGCAGGCAAAGCACTAAGGGAGAGAAACCAGGCACATGGAGAAGACACTTTCTAACATTCATGTGCCCAATGTCTGATAAATGAAGAGACACAGAATAAAAGTGTGGGCTGCGTGTGAGAAAGTAGGAGGCTGGAATTTGAGGGCACAGCCCCCACGTTTATACTTTGCACTGAGCATGACACTCACACAAACCACAGCTGAATGGAACACTAGGCATGGTGATGCACAGAACCTGACCTGAGCGAAGCGTGATTCTTTCTGGTTTTCTACAGAGATACCAAGAAGAGTCCCTAAGATTTGAACACTCTACAGTCTGGGTCTCCAATATCCCTCTGACAGGCCCATGTGTTAAAGGCTTAGTCCCACAGGGCCTCCCGGGAGGTCCATGGCTTTGAAGGGCCCGGGACATCCCAGTGTACTCCTGCTCATTCTCTTTCCACCTCCTGCGCCCGAGATAACTATGCTCTGCCCCACACCTCCAGCATGAGGCACTGCCCAAAACAACAGGCCTGCATCACGGACCAGAGTCTCCAAATAAACCGAAGCAACCACTGCCCCTTTATAAGTTAATTACCTCGAGTATTTCATCACAGTAATGGGTAGCTGACTGTTGGAAACACAATCAATAATCATCAATAAAACAGAATGCCCAGTTTTCTTTCTTTTTCCCATCTTTTTTCTCTCTGGGGTTAAGAGAAGAAACAAGCACGAGGTGGGCTTAAAATCTCTGACTTGAAATTCCTGGGCCTACTCCTTTGCGAGGATGTTGTTCCACTTCTAACAAGGGCTGACAGCCACTGTAATTTTGATGAGTCTGGGCTTGGCAGGTGGCCCGGCTGCAGATCAGAGCACCTGGACAGCGCAGGACCAGGCACGTTCTACACGCATACCTCAAGGGATAAAGAATGTCAAACTTGGATCAGATTTAAGCGAATTCTTTTCTCAAAAACTTTTGGCGTATAGAAATGCAGCTTTCAAAAATTCTCACCTGCAGTGACTTCTGCATAGGTTTAAGTTAAATGACCCAGAACTACAGATAAAGAAACTAGCTAAGGCTCTAAGGGTTTATTTGGTGAGATTTAATTTTTAATCAACTGCAGAAGCCTGCCGTGAAGAGGCCTAGTAAAAGGAAACTGAGAAACCGGACCACGAGGGTGACAGTAAACCGCGGGGCCATTTTCCACGGTGGCGTCCAAGAGCTATCGGCACTGCAGGCCTGCAGTCTCGCTGGGGGTGACTCATCCGGGCGGATGTCTCGGCCCAACAGTCCTGGGGGCTGGGCATGAGCTTTGCTTTTTTTTTTTTTTTTTGCCACGGAGGAGAAGGTCACGCAGCCACTGCCCTCGCCCCGGAGCCAGGGCTGGGAGAGGGAGGCAGGGCCGCCTCGGGCCGTGCAGTCTCGGACTGCTGCGTGTGGGGTTCTTCTCATTCAACAACCACCGGCAGACGGAGAAGGTTCTGCGTCTCTCCCTGGCCGGCGGTGCTGAACGCCGGTCCCTCAGGGAGCAGCGGATCCAACCCGGCATCCTCGGGACTGCGCCGCGCAGTCACGGCACTCCAGGGTGAAAACAGAGCCACGCCAGACACGGTGTTCGGGCAGGAAAAGGGCCGTGAGCGCCGCCGACCCTGGGGCCATTCTACAGGACTTCTTGGGGAGAATCACTTCGTGGTTAAGGTGCCGACAGCCGTCCGGCCCAGTGTCGCTGCGGCCTGCGGACACATAGCTCCGTTTCGCCTCCCCTCAGAAGCGGAGGCCTCAGTGGTTCCACGGCACAGCGCTGTCCGAGGGCAAGTGCTCGTCAGAAGACCTCAGAACCAAGTAGTCATAAAAGAAGAGCAAGGCTTCCGCTGGGGGAAGGGCCACGTTTTCACCAGCTGCCCCCTCATCCCAGCGACTAGCGTAGGAATGTTCTCCTTACCGCCCTGGTCACCGTAAGACCCTCCTGACCTACGGTCTTCAGTCCTCCCGCGACTGTGAGCACCCGGTGACCAGTGGCTGACTCGGGAGTGCCTTTGTCTTTGTCCACTCCGCGACACCGACCTCCTGGCCCACCGCGAACGCTGAAATTACACGGGTTTCTGCGGTCTTTCTTTCGCCCTCGCCATCCCCTTTCTAGGCAGCTGGAGGATGGATCGCCCTCCGATACTGGAAGGTTCCATGGCACAGTGCTCCGTACCGCACAGCCGTTCACAGCCTCCCACCACGATGGGAAGGAGGCGAGAGGACCCGGGGGTGGCCACGGAGTCCATCATGTCTTCACCGGCATGTACCCCTCTCTGCCACGAAAACCAGGTTCACCACTGCTTTCAGCCCTCTCCTAGGCAGGATGAGCCTGTTTTTTAAAATCTGTAAAATGGAGCCACTACAATTTCTACTATTTTGGTAATCATATAATTATATACTGTAGGTAATGGGATCATCACAGAGCTGGGAAGTTCATGTTCAGGACCACTTATCTGTTGTCACCAATGTTACCCAACCCCCCCCCCCAGTACCTTTCATTAAGTTAAATGATCTCTCTGGGTGTCCAAATACTGTAGAGAATAGGTACGGAAGGAACGGACTTGGGGGGAGGAAAGTCGGGCTGTGAGGGATAAGACGAGAGCGGAGGCGAGAAGCACATATGCAGCGGAGCCCCGGGGACAGCCAGGACAGCCTGGCATGGGAACGACTCGGGTTAACGAGGCGAGCGGGAGACTCCGCCGGCGCCTGTTATCTGCAGTGGGTGCCCAGCTGGACACCCAGGTCACAGCTGAATGGACCTGCAAACAGCTTGGGTTGCCACCAGCCCTCAGGAACCGATCAAGTTCCTAAGTTAAAGGTCTACAGTGTGTGTGTGTGTGTGTGCGTGCACACGCGCATCTTATAAATTATATGCTTAAATACATACACATGCCTTGGTAATTTTTAAAACAAGATGAGCTTAGCTCATCTCTTCAGGACATCTGTACAGAATCTCTGACCTGTACTTGCCTCATCCTCACGATTCACCAACGTGACTTGTAGATCTCGGAACCACATGGACACAGGCCCACTGCAGGTGCAAGTGCCCTAGCCACTGCCAAACCCTGGGCCACGTGACTTACATTTCCA
>PVIC010051732.1:0-12377 GCA_004025085.1 Thryonomys swinderianus
GAAGTTATCCTAGGTGCCCACAGTCCACTTGGGGCAGCTAGGATTTCCAGGGCTGTTTCTGAACTCAGCCCTGATGGCAAAATCCAGGAGCGGCTGAGCCAACTGTACCGCACGCCAGTCTCCCAGGTCCTGAGAGGGCCCTTGGCCCTCGGTAGACTCAGTTGAGACCAAGCAAGCATTGAGCTAAAGGGCACACCATGCCCGGGTCCTCTGCAATGTTGGGCCCCTCCTCTGACAACCATAGGCCAATCCCCAACAGCCACCACAAATCCCTCCCACCGCTTGTGCTGTATAGTGCCCTACAAAGCATTCATTAAATGGAAGCTTCCAGAAGCCTCCCCAGAGTCTGGTGTGTGTGTGTGACTCTGCGCCTCACTCTCCCCTGTGCAGCCCTGTGACAACAGCTGGTGCCCTAACGTGGGGCCCTTGGGTAATCCTTTGCCTGTTGGGTGAGTGCCACCCCCTTTGTGGGGAATTCCTCCTCCCTGCAGCTCAGCAGGCAGCTCTTTAACATGCTGAACCCCCTTTCACCTTTTTCCACCAGCATCACCTCTCCGAGTATGGGAAATATCCTCCACTCCTCTGCACAATTCTAAGATGGAGCCTGTGCCCCTTCTTTTCCTGCTGACACAAGGCGCGACCTCAAAATGGTGCCGGTGCCTCTTCTCTTCCCAGGGCCACACAGGCACCGCCCCCTAATGGACCACTGGCCCCTCCTTCTGCTCCACCCCTTAAACTGCCCCACCTGGGCACCATTTCTGACCCTCATCCCCACCTGCCAGAGGCGATGACAAAGGCGATGTCTGGTGCCATGGGGCTGTGGCTCCTGCCACTGCTGCCGCTGCTTGGCAAAGCCCCTCTGTGCCTCTGCTTCCCAAGGGATGCCTACTGGGAGCAAAGGTATGTGGACCAGCCAGCTGGGACCCCGCTGCTCTATGTTCCCGCCCTGCAAGATACGCCCAGAGAGGTGCCCAGCTTCCACCTGGGCCAGCACCTCTGTGGTCTACCACTTCACAAGAACGACTGGATCCACATGGAGGACACTGGCCTTCTCTGCCTCAGCCCAAACCTGGACCGTGACTCCTGGGAGCAGCTCAGCCTCCGGAATGGTGGCTCCCTACAAAGATGTCAAGCCCTATGCTGCCACCCAATTGACCCATCGGCCAAATGAGGAGGCTCTCTTTTCAGGAAAGGCCCAAAAAACGTCAACGGTGCCCAGTGGCACGCCCCAGTAAGACCACTTGGAGAGATATAAGGGACCTCTATTACCAGTCTTGTGCTTTGGCCCCTCTGGGCACCCCCACCGCATACTGGGGCCAGCTTTGGTGGTCCTCCTGCGTGCTGTGCTCACTGCCAGGTCCCAGGCTGCAGTCACGTAAATACGAGCCCCGTTCCCAGCCCCCCTCTTCTAGTCACGATGGACTGGAATTCCTCCCTTTCTGCCCCGTTGGCAATGACCCCTCCATTTACCCTGTAGTCATCGATGGCATCTACCCTGAGTCTCCCATTGACACCACATGGAATACTTCTGTCTCTCCTTCCTCTGTCTGCCTTTCTACCTCACCTCCAGATGACTCTTCCTCCGCCCAGGCGACCTAAAGACCAACAACCTAAAGACCCACCTTCCTTGCTCTTGGGGCCAGTGCTTCCTTCTCTGGAGTCTCAGGGACCCCCTACCTGTGTGATGACTCGTACTATGTGTCCTATCCCCCCAACTCAACAATTTTGTCTTTCAGCACCTGTGAACCCACCCTTTGCTGAAGGCTGGTTGGGCAGCGACCCCTGTTAGACCTTGTGCTTCACCCACACAGAACACGTGATTTAGGGGCCTTGGCCATCATGGCCATCACTGTGTCCACAGTTACCACAGTCTCCGCAGCCGCCACCGCTTCGATCACCTTGTGCAGTCACCAGATCGCCACTGCTGCTGCTGTTAATCAACTCGCTCAAAATACTGTGCACACCTTGGACAAGCGTCGGCTCTCTTCGATGATGTCTGTGCTGCGTTGTCAACCTACAGCCCCAAATGGACTTAGTCCTTTGACGTGGCTACCTTTAATAATGTCTGGGGCTCCATTTGGAAGAGATTCACAATGGGCTAGTCCAGGTTATGTTCATGGACTTGTGGGCTAATTTAAGGGTCACTCATAAAAATGTCATACGGTTGGTAGAGGCCATCAGTCTAAACAGAGGGGAGGAGGTGATGGCAAAATCCGGGTCTGGCTGAGTCAACTGCACCACACTGACCCTTGGGAGATTAAGTTGAGAACCAAGCAAGCGTTGAGCTAAAGGGCACGCCGCGGCCAGAGACTGCCCGGCCCTCCCCAGTGTCGGGCCCCTCCTCTGACAACCATAGGCCAGGCCCCAATAGCCACTGCAAATCCTTCACACCGCTCGTGCTGTATAACACCCTATACTGCATTCATTAAACGGAAGCGTTCCAGAAACTTCCCCAGAGTCTGGTGTGCGTGTGTGACTCTGCGCCTCACCCTCCCGTGTGCAGCTCCACGACGACAACACGGCCCCACTTCAGGGGCTGTGGCTCAGTCTTTTTACTTATAGCTGTGGCAAACCCAGACTTGGGGGATTTAATGTAAACTGTGGCAAGTAAAGCAGGCTTTTGTGGCACACCCCCAAGCGGGAAAAAAGATCAGATTAGGAAGCCCTTGGTTGGCTTTGGCACGGAGAGAAGGGAGCTCGACGTGTACAGCTCGCATGTGCACAGAGAGAGGGCGACTGCTGGAGCCTGGCAGAGCGCTCAGTCAGCAAACTCCCGTGCAGACCCCTCGCAGGGTGATGTCTTGGGTTCCCCACATCTTTCTGACGTAGCCAGGACCCATACAGCCTCGACACATTGACCAGTGGCACCGCCCTCCATGGGAGCCAATGCCCAGCAAATACCAATGAGCAGCCTGCTAAGGAAAAAGCACCAGTATGACCCACTTTTTTTCAGTTCTGGGCATTGAATCCAGGGACTTTGAACTAAGTTATATATGTAGCCCTTTTGTTGTTGTTTTAAAACAGGGTCTTGCTAAGTCCTTAAACTGCCCACGATGGACTGGAACTTGTGATCTTCCTGCCTCAGCCTCCTAGAGTGCTGATGTTGTAGGTATGTACCATCATGCCTCAGACTTTTTGAAGAGACATTCAGTCCAAACTTGGTGTTAAATGGAAGAGCTCGAATGAAAGCACTTTCTGTTCACGCCACTGGTGGCACCTGAAAGGACACAGGCCAAGCTCCAGGCAACATTTCAGAAGGTAATGAGCCGGAAACAACTGGTGGGATCGTGAAATCCAGATATCCAGGCCCACCTCACACTGGAGTTCTGGTTTTAAGAAGTAGGAACCAGGAGCCTAAATTTTATTTTACTTTATTTTATTTTATTTATATATATTTTTGAGACAGGGTCTCGCTTTGTAGTTCAAACTGGTTCTGAGCTCACTGTGTAGCCCAGGCAAGCCTTGAACTCGGCAATCCTCCTGACTCCGCCTCTTGAGTGCTAGCATTTCAGACCTGGCACTGTGGTATGTGGTACTGAGAATCAAACTCGGGGCCTTGCAATGACACCAGAACCACTGAGCTAAATTCCTGGCTCCAGGAGCTTGCATTTTAAATATGCTCCAAGAATGGGCGTTTTTCCTACTATTCCATAGAGTGTACATGTAATTTATTAAACATTTTTGTTGAGCTTAATTATCTAAACAGAAAATGGCAGGGAAATCATGGCACACACCAAGTAACAGAATGATTATGCAAACCAGAAGGGATTCTGAGAGTTCATAACTAATAAAAAATGTCAGTGATAGAATGTTAAAAAGGCTATCAGAATGCAAAACATGTTCACTCTGATTACAACTACTTAAAAATATATAGGTACCTGTGCATGAACTAGAAAAACAAGCAGAAATGAAAATGGTTGTGTTAGGGAGGTAGAATTCTAGTTCAAGGTAGATTTTTCCTGCTTCCGTTTTTCATGTAATGTTGTCCAAAAAGAGTCACTTTGTGTTTTGTTACAGTGTTGTATCTGAAATAAAATAACTGTCCATTCACTTCTGGCCAATTCTGCCTTCCTCTTGGGCACTGCCTGCAATGGAATCGATCAAACAGCCGAGCTCTGCCAGGCAGGAAACAGCCCCTGAGCACCTTCACGGAGGAAGCAGCTTGGAGTTACCTGGGGCTGCAGAGAGGGGGCAGAGTGCACTCTGCCATGGGCTCATCTGGAGTTTGTTAGGTGTCAAATATCTCTAAACAAGGGATCAGGCAGTATGATCACCCTTCGGCCTGGTAGCCTGAATCCTATCTCGGAACTACAGCTAAATCTGGACACACCACTCCTCCCTAATCAGATTTGGGTTGGCCAGTGAATAAAATCTATTGAGGCTGGGTGTGGTGGCTCACGCCTGTCATCCCAGCACTCGGGAGGCAGAGACAGGAGGATTGCTGAGTTCAAGGCTTGGCCTGGGCTGCATAGTGAGCTCAGAGCCAGCCTGAACTACAAAGCAAGACCCTGTCTCAAAAAAAAAAAAAAAAAGTCTATTGAGGTCAGGCATGTAGGTTGTGGTAGAGTGCTTGCCTTGCATGCGCGAGGCCTTGGGTTCAATCCCTGGTCCTGAAACACACACACACACACACACCCTGATCTTTCCATGTGCAGGGGTGTTAGACCATCCTGGCTATGGGGGGATGGGCAAGAACTGGCTTCGTCATTTTGGCATTCAGTACGATAGAAATAAAGACTTGCAGGCTTCTTGCGGGAAGCATTGGGAGTCTGCTTGGGGGCGTAGCCCCTCCCTGCACCCCAGGCTTCCCTCCTCCAGCCTCCCCACAGACCCTCGATGCTCTGCTCCGAATCACAGGCTGCTGCCAATTACAAAAGGACTCTTAACTCCATTTTTGCAGCCCCTTGATTGATAGCACTGGTGAGTGAAATTATAAGCCTTAATGATCACGTTAATTTCTGGGGAAAGGGAAGCGGTCAGAAGAGGTTCTCAATCACAAGCGCCACAATCAGCTGGGTGAGTTCAATGACAGGCCAGGGCAGGCTAAAACGGGAAGAATTAACTTTGTAAAAGGTCACCGGAGAGTAGGGTTGAGCTACTAGATATGAGGGACGAAGGGCAGCAACGACCCTGGAGCCTGAAGACGCAGCCCACTGTCTCAGGATGCGATCCGAGCTGGGCGACGGGCTTCTCATCTTTAGATGTGCTGGGCTCACTTGGGGGCTTTAAAAATACTGCTGCAGGGCCAGAGATTTAGCTCTGTGGTTCCAGCGCCTGCCTCGCAAGCACAGGCCCTGAGTTCAATCCCGGTGACCACATACAATGCTGGGCGTGGTGACTCACGCCCACCAGCAGTCACTACCACATACCACAGTGCCGGGCGTGGTGGCTCACGCCTGTCATCCCAGCACTCAGGAGGCAGAGGCAGGAGGATTGCTGAGTTCCAGGCTTGCCTGGGCTTCATAGTGAGCTAAAGGCCAGCCTGAATTACAAAGCAAGACCCTGTCTCAAAAAAAAAAAAAAATACTGCTGCAAGTCAGGGTGCAGCTCAGTGGTGGAGAACATAGTTAGCACATGCCAGCATCTAGGTTTAATCTCTCCTCCCCCACCCCCAAAATCCCCAAATGCCTGGGCTCTATTAGAGATCCTGATGTAACTGGTCTGAGATGCTGGGTGGGGCAAGTCAAGGTTGAGTACATTTAGAAACCTGTTTGCTCTGATTGGATCCTGCTTCTGGTGGTGTCCTGGCCTCACTTGCAGAGGACGATGGTGAGATGTTGGAGTGAAGGAGGGAAGGCAGGCAAGGCTGAGGCCAGGATTCCTCTCTACACATGAAGCCCGCCTGTGCATCGAGATTAGCCGGCTTGCCCAAGAGGGCACTGGTCATACCAGCTGCTCAGTCTCTTCACCTGGGCCCAGTCCTCCTTCCCCTGGGCCTGGGCCTGGACAGAAGATGCCCTGGACTGGCAATTTATGGTACATGACAGAGGAACCCAAGTCGCTCACCTGACTCTTGCTCAGTATGGCTGGGAAAATAATAAGTCCCTCAAGTGCCAACCTATGACCTTGGCATCCTCAGTACATTGGCCACTCGTGGTTTTCCAGTGAAGCGTTTCAGCACTTTGGCATATCACAAAGAGGTTCAGGATGTGTGGCAACATCCTGGTTTCTTCATCAAAGACTCTGCTCCCAGGCACACTGCTGACAGTGTGTAGCCACAAGTGCTGACAGCCTCTCCTAACAGGCTCTGTGTAGGTCAGCAGCATGCAGAGAAAAGAGCCGCTAGAGGCACCGTGCTGGCGTCACAAGTGCAAGGCGCAGATCAGCCCATGGTACCAGGGCCAAAAACGAAAAAGAAAAAGAAGAGCTGCTGTGTGCTCTGAGATGAGCTCTAAAAATTTTAGAATGTCTTAAAAATACAGATTTGGGCCAGGAATGTAGCTCAGTGGAACTGTACCTGCCTGACAAGTGCAAGGTCCTGAGTTCGATCCAAGGTATTGCAAAAAGTGAAAAACAAATAAAGCAAAACAAAAATATAAGCTATATGGAAATACTTCACTATCACTTCTGCTAATCATTCTAGTTATTTAGTTAAGAGATTATCTTTTAGTTTCCAGACAGGATTGCACTACTGTTTTTTTGTTTTGTTTTGTTTTGTTTTTTGAGACAGGATCTCACTTTGTAGTTCAGACTGGCCTCAAGCTCACTATGTAGCCCAGGCAAGCCTCGAACTCAGCAATCCTCCTGCCTCTGCCTCCTGAGTGCTGGGATTACAGGCATGAGCCACCACGCCCAGCACTGTGGTATATGGTATTGATTGCTTGTGGGCGTGAGTCTCCATGCCCAGCATGATATGTGGTTACCGGGGATCGAACTCAGGACCTTGTGCTTGTGAGGCAGGTACTGGAAACACTGAGCTAACCCTCTGGCCCATGCACTACTGTATTTTAAAAGTTCCTGTATAGAGTGAGTAGCTGCAACTTGTTTTCCAGGGCTGGGCTTGAACTCAGAAATTCAGGGCCTCGGGCACTTAGCCACTGCACACCACCTGTGGCCCAAGTAGCTGAGATTCTTAGAGCGCTCAGCAGTACAAAGCATTAGTCAGACTTATTCTACATTTTTCACTCATCTCCTTTTTTTCCTCCACCTTCATTGCAACACAGAGGCCCCACAAAGTTCACGGTGGTATCCTGGACTGAAATTTTGGGGAACCAAGCTCTAACTACGGGTGGGACCTAGTTAACCAGCCCAGGAAGCATTGGTGCAGACACTTAGTCATAATAGAAACATATGCATTTCTGTATTTTTCTAATAGCTTCTGAAGTGTTCATCAAGCCTGTGTCTGATTAAGCACTTTTAAATTCTGAGCAATGAAATGGGCCCTCTCATATCCTCTTGGCAGGAGTGCAAATTGATACAACTCTTTTGGAGAGCCATTTGGCTGTATCTATCAAAATTAAAAATGCATATAATCTTTGACCCAGAAATACCATTTCTAAGAATTTATCTTATAGAAAATACTCCCACAAACCCATAGAATAATATGTGGGAAGTTAGTTCTTGGCATTTTAATTTGTTATAGTGAAAAAGTGCAAGTCACCCAAGTCTATCAACAAAGAATTAGTTGGATAAACTATGGTTCTTTGATAGGATGCCATACTAAGCAGGTAGGTTGAATGAGAGCACATGTATCCACTAGGGGACACACACACACACACACACACACACACACACACAAGCAAGGCAGCCATGAAGCAGGTCTCTGGCCAATGGATTTAGTATTGCTTCCTAAATTTGACTAGAAACATTGAAACCAAGTAAATGTTAAAGTCTTTATTCAGTTCCTGAATACATCTGTCCTCTCTTTTCTTGCATAAAAACCAAGTAAAAGTAATTCAAGCAGAAATGCAAGGCTTCACACCTTACTACGTGGCGTGTATTCATACCTCTCAAAGTGACTCCCGGATTTAGAAAGCCCAAATGGGCTTTCAAAAGCACTGCAGCTTTGACTACAGTAACCTCTCAGGGAGGCTCATTTTCTCTTGCTTATCAAATTGTGTATCTCAAATGTGTGTATTCAGAGGCCTCTGAAACACCTCCCAAAAAGCTACAAACAGTGTCTACCTTACGCCCTGGCAGCAGTAATGTCTTCAGGTAGCCGAGGAGTCCAGCAGAAATTCCAAAATCCCAGGAGGGACTTCAACAGATTTATAAACTCTGGGCCTTTTCAAAAGTTGGGAGCCAGATCTGACCCTTGTTCTCAATAGCAGAAGGCCCAAAACAAAGACATTCCAGTGGGAATCAGTGCTCTGTGGCTTCTCACAGGAATCTCACTCCTTTTTAACCTCACCGAGACTTTCGGAGATAGGTTAGATTATTACCAAGACTTTTTGAGATAGGTTAGATTATTACCGTACTTGATTTCCTCACGGCTGGTGAATCTCTGCCTCTCATCCCACCTCCGAGCAGTGCACTCTTCTGCGTGAGGCTGGCTTCGGCCTCGTGTCTGGCTCTGGCCGGTGGGGAGTGAGCAACTGAGGTCAGCTGTAGCTTTAAGTGTATTTGCAGATAGGCTCAGCCTCTTGCATTTCTCTTGCTGGCTGCTGTGGAAACGAGGTGCTTTGGGGGCTGCCGGTCTCGGTCTGGTCCGGTCCCGAGTGAGGGATCCCTGGTCATATCTGAACCCCTACGACAGACAGCCTCCAAATCAGTGCTGAAATTTTTCCTCAGTGCTAGTACCTAATAAATCGGGCTCCCACAGGCCTCAGATGACTGACAGCCCCATGTATAAGAAATAAGTTTGTTTGTATAAGCTTCGGGTGTTGTTATCCTGTAATATTCAACCCCGCAGCTTTCCAAATCTTTTCTTTGATCTAGGAGTTTCAGATTCTTTTTTCCTTATGAAATAAGTCATTATAGAAATATTTGAGGGTTTTCTTGGTGTTCTTTAGCAATCCCGTCTATTGCCACAGGTAACCATGAGTTAGTGTTTATGATACTCATGCTTGTTTTAAGGGCTTAATATGTTTATATGCCTAGTAACATCTAGTATTTTTTCTGTAGGCATAAGACATTCCAGTAAATAACAGCAAGCTGCACATGCCCTGTGCAATTCACGTGCCCTTGCATTCTAAGATGTCAGATTTTCTCAGGTTGAAACATGGGCCCTAGCTATTCCCCTTAACACCTGTAACACCACCTACCACAGTGTATCTATTTGTCTATTCTCTGTTGATGAGCATTTACACTTTTAAATATAAACAGGGTTGCAAGGAATACTCTTGTGTACAAATATTTGAGTACCTTGTAGGGCTGTCTGTGTGTGTGTGTGTGTGGTGGGGAACTGAACCCAGGGCCTTGTGCTTCTAAGGTAGATGCTCTATCACAGCTGCATGTCTGCGCCAACCTTGCTTTTCTTTGAAACAAGCAGCCCTTCCTCTGTGGAAGCCATAGCCAGGTGCATGGCTGGTTGACCTGGCACACGTAGTCTTACACAAGAGCAGGGGCACCAGCAACTCTTGCTGGTAAAGTCCCTGCCACCCTAGTGCCTATGGCTTTTGTACCAGCCTCTAGTGGCAAGGCCAGGGAGGAGATTTTTCTGGAAACATCTGGACTACCTCCCTATTGGTCCCTATTACTCACCAGGATTTTTTTTTTTAACACTTCATCTTTTTGATCATTCAGTGATTTAAAGTTCCTGGTCAGGACTGAAATGTTGGCAAGAGAGTTAGAAACAGAGGAGAGAGTGAAGACTTCTAATCGGTCTCTTTCTTTCTCACACAGCAATTTTTCTAACAGATGCAATTACATTGGAGAGCTGTAGAGAATTGAATCTTATGTTTTATTTCTTTATTCATCATTTTACAAATGGAATTCACTGTAAAAAGGAAATTGCCTTTGTAGTTCAGTTCTTTTGGCTCTTAGCTGGAGCTTCAGCTGCCGCCACCACCTTGAATCTGGTGAATGAGAAGCAGCCAGGGAGGGTGGCAAAGAAATCAGGCACAAGGTCATGAGTTCGAGCCCCTGTCCTACAATCAAAAAACAAACAACAACAAAACCCAGCAGAATTTGTTTAAATTCAATATATTTTTATTCTTTGTAAATACAATGAGTACAACCTTTTAACTTCACAAATCAGTTAATTCACTTTGTACAAGAAAAGTTTTACTCATCCTATGATAGTCCAAGTGCTGAATTTTTTCCTCAGTGCTAGTACCTAATAAATCAAAATGTGAAAAGTACAGCAGCTATTTAAAAATGCTTGTTTCTACATTTCCATAAGTATCGATTCATACCAAAGGAGCAGCTGATAGCATGGGACGATACGGTGCGTGTGGGTATCTGTGTACATGCGTGTGTGTCTGTGTTTACGCATGTGCGCGTTTATGTGTGTGCTCAAGGCTTTGCTAGAAACCAGACTTTTCTGCAAGGCATTGAAGGGTCCCAGGCCATCAGCAACAGATCCGTCATGAAAGCTTTCAGCACTCATCTTCTTGAAGTCCCTCTGGCGCCCGCCCGGTCTGTCCATCCCTCCCAGTGTGACCAACAGAGCCCTCGCCTTTGGTCTTGGCACCATGGTAGCGGGACCGCACTGTGCCTCTGTCACACTTGTCTCCACTGTATTTGGTTTTGCTGTTTGTCCTCATCCTCTCTCGACTTGTGCTCTTTCAGTAAAGCTCTTCTACGTTTGAGATGTTATCCAACCTGAAGTCCCGGAGAGAATCTATCTCAATTTTCATCCACCAATCCCTTTGACAAGGTTGCCTGGTCTATGTTATTAAAAAAGAAAGAGAAGGAAAGGAGGGCAAAGAAAACACAAAAGAAAGAGAAAGGGAGGTGGGGGTGAAGAGATAGAGTAAAAGCAAACCACACAGCATAAGCTACTTTCCACTTATTACCTCTGTTCTGAAGGCCACTTAATGATGTAGTACAACAGAAGGGAAATTTTTGATAATACTTTTGATTTAAAACCTAACCATTATTTTAAAAATAAATGCTCCAACATGACATATTTCTCAAGGCCGCAGTATGATGTTATACACAGAACTATATTTGGTCACCCGACGATGTGCTAAAAAGGAAAAGAAAGTGTGACTTGTCTTTCAGCTTTTGATGGCTCTGCTGGATCTTGCAGGTCAGAGGCAGAGAGGCTGGGTCTGTGGCAGCCCCCAGTTCACCCTTCCCGGGCACTGTGGCCATGAGTTTGCCGTCAGGTGGTCCCACTGTGTCCCCTCTTTCCGGGCTGCCCTGCTTTGTTTGAGGCAGCAGGGCGTAACTACAGAACTGTTTTGTATTAACTGGCATTTTTTCCGGAAGGCTAGACATTCCCAGATGTATGCTTCCTGAAGGGTTTGTTAGTTGAGGCTTGTTCTCCACGGGTAGAAATTCATCTGATACTGTCCCATCCTGAAAAGCAGGTACTTCGAGAGCTTAGATATCACTGGATTTGTACATATCTGAAAGCAGTCTCGTGATTGGCACATTGCCGATGGTTTTTTTGAAAAACACTTCTTCTATGGTTGATGGGCTGATGGAACGTAAAGCTGGCAAGAGCAACAGGAGCTTTCCAAAGCGACAAGGCTGAGTGGGATACCTGGAACATAAGAAGCCGTGAAGCAACATCAGAGCCCATATAAATGGGAGTCAATAGCTTATAGCTGAACGTACATCTTCTCTGGTGTGATTTCCTGACTTAGGCCCGTGCAGAGAGGCTCTGACAGGCAGTGTTGCCCTCTGTGTGGGGAGAACATGTAAGATACAGAGAACACAAACACTTCCAAAGCCACACAGTGGCTGTCTCTGTGCGAACAGGGATTGTATTTTGTTTGGAGGAAAAAAGCGGTTTTTTGTTTTGTTTTGTTTTGTTTTTTTGAGACAGTGTCTCGCTGTGTAGATCAGGCTGGCCCTAACTTCACTATGTAGCTCAGGCAAGCCTCAAACTCAGCAGTTGTCCTGCCTCTGCCTCCTGAGTGCTGAGATTATAGGTGTGAGCCACCACACCTGGCACTGTGGTTTGTGGCACTGATTGCTGGTGGATGTGAGTCACCACACCCAGTATTGCTGTTTGTGGTCACCAGGATCGAACCAGGGACCTTGCACTTGCCAGGCAGACACTGGAACCACAGGAACCACTGAGCTAAATCTCCAGCCCTGAAAAAAGCAGTTTTAAGAAACATGACCAGGGCCAGACATGGTGACACATCCCTTAATCTCAGTGCTCTGGGATGTTGAAACAGGAGGATTATGAATCCAAGCCCAACACAGACAAGTTAGTGGTTTAGTACAATCCTCAGTACAATTCTATTCTAAAAAGGTGGGGGGAAAGGCTGGGGATGTAGCTCAGTGAGGAAGCCTTGAGTACAATCTCAAATGCAGAG
>PVIC010051733.1:0-12387 GCA_004025085.1 Thryonomys swinderianus
TCTTATTGGTTTATAGGGCAGTATCAGACAACACCATAGTGGTGACGTACAAAACATAAAATACTAGACATAAGTGAACAGCTATCATTACAGCTCTAAGAGCTGACAATCTCTTGAGTCAAAAGTTGGCTACTGGGAACTAAGTCCATGTAGATACAGTTTGGCCCATACCTCCCAATTTAAGTAGTTGGTAAGAGATAGATAGGCTCAAATTCTGGCTCAACAATAAGCTGGTTTTGGGACCTTAGGCAACTGGACAACTTGTTAGAACCTTAGGTTCCTTTTGTGTAATATGGGACTAATAATAGTACATATCTCATTGCTAAAACACAACCAATGTGGAAAACAATTTGCCAGTTCCTCAAAGTTAATCAGAGTTACCATCATGAACCAGAAATTCCATTCCAAGGAATTCTACCCAAGACAAATTAAAATATATGTCCTCACACAAACTTGTATCTGGCTGGGTGGACACCTGCAATCCCAGCTACTGTGTGGGCTGAGGCTGGAGGATCATAAGTTTGAGGCCAGCCTGGGCAATTTAGTGAGACTGTGTCTCAAAATAGAAAGGAGGGGGGTTGGTGGTGGGGAATGTAGTTCAGTGGTAGAGCCTGCGAATTTGATTGCCAGTACTGTTAAAAATATTCTTGTAGGGCCGGAGGGTTAGCTCAGTGGTTCTGGCGCCTGCCTCGCAAGCGCAAGGTCCTGAGTTCGATCCGCAGTAACCACATACAATGCTGGGCGTGGAGACTCACGCCCACCAGCAATCAATACCACATACCATAATGTCGGGCATGGTGGCTCATGCCTGTAATCCCAGCACTCGGGAGGCAGAGACACGAGGATTGCTGAGTTCGAGGCTTGCCTGGACTACATAGTGAGCTCAGGGCCAGCCTGAACTACAAAGCGAGACCCTGTCTCAAAAGGAAAAAAAAAAAAATTCTTGTAGTCCAGGTATGTAACTCAGTGGCACTGTGCCTGCCTAGCAAGCACAAGGTCCTGAGTTCAGTCCCCAGTACCTCAAAAAAAAAAGTTTGTACCTGAATGGTCAAAGTAGCATTATTTCTAATAGCTAAAAATGAACACATCTAAGTGATATAGCCATATAATCGAATATTATTTATCATAAAAATAAAGTACTAATAAGTGTTACAACCTGGGTGCATCTCAGAAACATTAAAGATAAGGAAGCTGGACACAAAAGCCATATACTATATGATTCTATATGTATGAAATGTTCAGAAAAGGAAAAATCTGTAGACAGAAAGGAGATTAGTGGTGGCCAAAATCTGGGGAAGCTGAAGAGTGACTGCTTGTGTAGGAGTTTCTTTTTGAGGTGGTGAAAAGGTTCTAAAAGGGTTGCACAACTCTGTAATTATGCTAAAAAACATATAGGATTGTATGCTTTTTTACTTTATTTTTAATTTTCTTTTTGTATGTGCGTGTGATGCTGGGGGATCAAACTCAGAAATGTTAGGCAAGCACGGTTTACTACTAGACTATAGCCTCAGCCCTTTATTTTGAGATAGGACCTCATTAAGTTTACTGGATTGGCCTCTTGCCCTCAGCTTCCCCAGCATTTGGAATATCGGGCTTGTGCCACTGCAGTTGAATATAGCTTATTATTCTTAGTAAGTTTTTCACAAGCTAATTTAATGCCCCCAAAGCAATGATCAGGCAGATGTGCTGCTAAACTTCTAATTAAGGGTAAAAATTTTTTTTTTTTTTTTTTTTTTTGCTTTTTGAGACAGGGTCTCGCTTTGTAGTTCAGGCTGGCCCTGAGCTCACTATGTTGCCCAGGCAAGCCGCCGCGAACTCAGCAATCCTCCTGTCCCTGCCTCCCGAGTGCTGGGATTACAGGCGTGAGCCACCACGTCCGGCAAGGGGGGTAAAAATTTAATCTCTGCGTCCCAAGTGAGAGTTCCTGAATACATCTGGTCTCCTCAGAGTTCATAAATGAACGGATGAACAATCCCCACTCACGCCCCAAGGGTCTCTTAAGAAACCAGCCTTGAGGCAGATACGGAATTGCAAGCGAAGAAGCACGCCCTCTACCCTAGGGCTTCTGCGTTGACGGCCCTGGCTTGGCTCTATCCGGAAAGGCCAGAGGACATTGTCCAGGTGAGTTCTCGTGATTGGCAGCCCTGGACTCCGGGTGATGGCTGCCCCGCCCCCTCACGTCGGGCCTGTTGGCGCCAGCCTGTATGAGTGGGAGGGGCCCGGAGTCTCTGGCGGCCATTGGGTATGGGGGGAGCTTCCCGGTGGCCCTGGAGCCCCGCCCCCAACCTGCCGATGGCCAATGGGTGCGACGCGTGGGCGGAGCGTCGGCGGCGTCGGCGGAGGCCAGGAGGCTGAGGCGGCTGAGGTGGCCGAGGTGGCCTCTGGGGTTAAGGCGGCGGGCGCGGCCGGGATGGCGAAGAGCACCGGAGAGAATGGGCCGCACGCGCCCGCGGCCGCGGGGAGCTTGTCGGGGACCCGGGAGAACCTGGCGCAGGGCCCTGACGCGACCACCGCCGACGAGCTCAGCTCTCTCGGTTCCGACTCGGAGGCCAACGGCTTTGCCGAGCACCGTATCGACAAGTTCGGCTTCATCGTAGGCTCGCAGGGGGCGGAGGACGCGTGAGTAAAGCCGAGACCTGGGCCGAGGGTTCTGGGCAGGGCGCGGGATCCGCGCGGGCGTGGACTCAGGCCCGGACCGACCGACACGTCCTCCTTCCAACAGGGACGCCCGACCCCTTCCTCCTCTGCCTTCCCCTCCTTTCCCCCACAGACCCGCCTCTGTGGGCAGTGACAGCCCTACTTCCGATCTAGGTACTGACAGGCCATGCTACCCCCTCTAACCTCGTCCCCATTCTCTTGGAGCTGATTGACTTTCCCACCCCCTGGAAGGCTTACAGATGGCTCCCCTCCCCCATACAGATGTTCTCCATCTCTCCTCTCCCCCACAGACCTCCTTGTCTCACCACCCAACTACCCCCACACCAAGAAACCCTAGCTAGACTTTAAAAAGACCGACTGCCCTGTCCTCATCCCACTCTAGGATGGACTGACCCTCAAGACCACAGACCTCTGGATGGACTGATTCTGGTCACCCCCCACCCCCAGTCCCGTCCTGGGACAGACAACCCCTTCTCCTCATGGAACGGTCACAGCCTCCCCCCCCCCGCAACTTTTTCCATTGTCACTGGCAACAGGTAGGCAGACAATCTCTTCCCAGTAGCTACAGGGTGACAGCACCTCACCTCCATCCAGGATAGATGTCAGTTTCCATAGCCATAGGACCTAGCAGGGAGACTCTATGAATGCTGTGGGAACATAAATCTTCCTCTCCAAATCCAGATCTGGAGTGGTGGTAGACAGGGAAATAGCAGGGTGCCTGCTCACATTCCACACACAGACACTCCATCCTGGAACACTCAGATGGCAGATGGAGAAAACTGAGGCAGTAGACAGCACTTTCCCTCCAAGTTGGGCAGGCTGGCCAGCCACGCTCTGCCTCCCAGAGATCATTAGGTGTGGGCTGATGGTTGTCTTAGGGAAGATGGACTGCAAACCCCACTTCCATCCCAACTGCCTTGTCACATGAGACCAGTGCTGTAACAGAACTTAAAAGCCTCTCTTGTGATGTGCCTCCTGTTCAACAGAGACAGTTTATCAACAGTTACCTTTGGGGATTTTACTCTAGAAAGTATTCTTCTTCCTCATTTCTGACCAGTTGTGACTGCCCAGGACTCCCCTATCCACTCTTATGACTTAGGAAAGTGCCTTGACTATCTAAAAGCCCCACCTCATACTAGCAACCCCATAACTAACCATCTCTTCCGGGATTTTCTCCAGATCCAAATCCTCTTATTCACCAGACCTTTCTTCTGAGGAGAAATCTAGGCTCCTCCCCTAAGGGGAGTTTCCTTCCACCCACTGGATCTAACTCCTGTAGTTCCTCCCCAGTTGCTTGTGGCCGGCAAAGCCAGGACTCAGAAAGCACCCCTCATTCTCATCCCTCTCCCTGACTTGATACTTTGTTCCCTTTTCTTCAGGATTAGCTTGTAAGAACCCAAAGAGGAGTTAGATGTTTGTGTGTTTTTGGTTTTGTTTTGTTTTTTTCTGAGACAGGGTATTGCTTTGTAGTGGCCCTGAGTTCACTATGTAGCCCAGGCAAGCCTCAAACTCAGCAATCCTCCTGCCCCTGCCTCCTGAGTGCTGGGATTACAGGCGTGAGCCACCACGCCCGGCACTGTGGTATGTGGTACTGATTACCATAGGTGTGAGCCCCACGCCCACTATTATTGTATGTGGTTACTGGGATGGAACCAGGGACCTTGCACTTGCTGGGCATGTGCCGGAACCACTGGGCTAAATCTCTGGTCCTAGATGTGTTTTTGAACTGGGGAAGAGTTACCAGGGCTAAGGCAGAGGTGTGGGCTTGAGAGCTGGGCAAGGAATACTCAATTTCATTTGTAGGGTCTTGAAAGAAAGAATTCAGGTTTGTTGATGAATTCTAGGGGATGAGAATTCCTACTGCATGTTTACCAGTCCAGTAACAAGATCTCAGGACGCAGAGCAGTATAACATAGTGGAAAAAAGGCTGGATTTAAGAATCATACTTGGTGGCTGTGAGACCTAGAGCAAGATCTTGGATCTTTGAGCATGTTTACTCACTGTGAAGGGCAACTATAACAATTACTTCCAACATTACTAAGGGCAGAGGGCTCATGAATAGAGCCAAGACCTTGGCCAGGGGTTGGGTGAAAATTGGGTGTATGAAGATGCCTAGCACAGTGACTGGCATAAGTCGTGACCCAGAAAATCTTAGTTTCCTTTCTTTTCCTTCTAAGGGCCAGAGAAATGATGAGAAAAATGAGGGCATACCTCTGGTATTTGTGGGCAGAGAGAGTCTGCAGTGGGAGCACTTCCTTCTGGCTGTAGTCCCCAGCCAGGCAGCCAGGCATCTGTCTTCCCCACCCCTCTTACTGCAAACCCGGGATGTGGCTCTGCAGATGCCCTCTACATTTTTGATGTCTGTAGGAACAGAGCTGAGGTGGGATCCCAGGCCTACTTTTTTCTCCCAGACTTACCTTCTTGATAGTATCAGTATTGGAAAATCTGGATATTCCTTGTTTAATGTTGTGGTTCCCAAAAAGCCAAGAGTAAGTCATGCCAAGGCCATGAGAGGGGAAGTTACATGAAGTTTCAGGGTGACTGCCCTAGACACAGTCCTGTGGTTGAGAGCTAAGAGTTCATGTGCTGTCCCAGAGAAGTGAAACATTAGCACTGATGACCATGGCAGAGATGGTGGGGACTCTGGTTTAAGATTAAAGGTCCGCTTCCACCACCCTGAGCCAAAGGTTGTCTCAAGAGAAGTCACTTTTAATAGTTCAGAGGATGGGAGAATGGAGAAGAAAGCAAAATCAGAGACTACCTTCTGCTGGTGGCTATTTGAACTTGAAAAGATTTTAAGAAATTACTAGTTTAGTCCTTACTTATTATACAGAAGAGAAAGCAGACAAAGAGAGGAGAATAACTTGCTTGAGATCACACAGGATATTAATAGCAGAACTAGGATTTGAATCAAGGATTTTGATTCCTAGTTTGGAAGTTGGGTATGGTGACACAGGCCTATAATTCTACCACTTGGAAAGCTGAAGCAGGAGGATTTCCATAAGTTCAAGGCTAATTTGGGCTATGTAGGGAAGTTCAAGGCCAGCCTGAACTTATTTAATGTTGTGGTTCCCAAAAAGCCAAGAGTAAGTCATGCCAAGGCCATGACTTACATAGTGAGACCCTGTCTCAAAAAAATCAAAACCAGACTCCCAGTTCATCATGTTCACTTTTCATAAATAAGGCCCATGGCTCCAGGAGGAAGTCAGATGGACTGAGATGTCTATCAAGAACCCACTTGCCCTTATCTTTGGCTTAGCTCAGCACTTTGATTTCCTCAGCAGTGTGGGACATTAAAAGTGATGGCCCAGAAGGATAAGAGTGTATTGTCTTTACCAGTTTATTACCCTGATGAGCTTTGGACTGGGACGAGGCTTATTCATCTTTTTCTCCTCAGTCCTGAAGTAGAGGAAATGCTCAGTTAATATTTATGTTACTAGATGATATAGTGACAGACATTCCAAGGTAGGTAAGAGTGACCTTAGAGATGGCCATCACTGTATGGAGAGGTGAGCTGAAGCCTGAGAGAGGTGCGTAATCTTTCCAGTAGATTAGGAGCAAAACTGAGAATTAAACCCAGAATTTTCAAGCCTTGGCCTTTCCACTTCTTCACCCCATCTTTCTTTTCAGCCTATTCTTCAGGGCATATTTAGTGGGACTGAGGTATTCCCTGCCTGTTTTGGAGCAGTAGTAGCCATAGGGAAGAAAAAAGTCAGCTAATAAATGATCCTCTGGGTGGCTTGGGGATAGACGGAGGTCCTGGCAGTATTAGTTCTGGTTCGGCTATAGACTGAGATGGGTGTTGAGGCCCAGGGAAGACCAGGTAAGGAGAAACAACAGTGTTCTCAGCAAGGAAAAGTGGGAAGATTGGTATTACCCTTTCTGTCACTTGTGGATAAGAAGAACAAACCTGTTCAGTATCCTTTCTGCGGCTTAGAGGAAGTGGTCAGGAAGGTAAAGAAGGATATAAGTTGAATACCAGGTCCCTTGATCCGAGGGAGATGTCCTGAGAGGTGAGTCTCTGACCTTCCTCTCTTCTTCCCATATGATTGTTACGACTGGCCTCCGGAGGCTGGAGTTTCCCACCCAGCCTCAGTATGCTCAGTCTGCAAACCAGATGAGGTGATGAGCTATGCTCTCTGGGATCCCACGGGCATTGACTTCCTGTTAAGGGAGTGACTGATCTGAGCTAGATTTGGAAAAACATCTGGAACAGCAGCATTGCCATCTTTAGTTGCCCTGTTTCCTGAGTCCTCTACTTTTATTTATTTTATTTTATTTTTAGCAAAACATTTATTGGTACATTTTAGATTTACATAATGATAATATTAATCATAGGGAATTTTACATGATATATCCCCCCCCCGTCCTTCTTCCCCTCCTAGTATACAAAAGGAGCCCTGTATTAGCCATCAGTGACAGTCCTGTGGCTTTGGAAATCACAGAACCAGCTTTACAGCATCCTTTATAGATTGCTGTATGCCACCTGAGGTGGGACCAGGACCTTCCTGGCAAGCCAGAGCCTGCCTCCTTGCTTACCTACTACTTTTTCTAGTTTGTAAGCGCAGATCATCCAGTCTTTTCTTTTTTTCTTTTTTTTATTTTTTATTTTTTGAGACAGGGTCTCGCTTTGTAGTTCAGGCTGGCCCTGAGCTCACTATGTAGCCCAGGCAAGCCTGGAACTCAGCAATCCTCCTGTCTCTGCCTCCCAAGTGCTGGGATGACAGGCGTGAGCCACCACCCCCGGCACTGTGGTATGTGGTATTGATTGCTGGTGGGCGTGAGTTTCCACGCTCAGCACTGTATGTGGTCACTGGGATTGAACTCAGGACCTTGCGCTTGCAAGGCAGGCACTGGAACCACTGAGCTAAATCTCTGGCCCCCATCCACTCTTTTCTTGAGGTAGTACAAATCCAAGGAGATCATGGAGCTGACATTGGGTGGTCCCTGGGTGGTTCATCTGGAAGACAGCTCCACATCTGGGGCTTCACTCCGTGACTCTAGACCACAGGCCCTCCCAGGCTGTCTCCCCCTCTTTTTCTTTCAACCTCAAAGGAAAATCCAGTTTGGTAGCCCTGTGGGTGTTACAGGGCCACAGACAAGACCTGACTTGGTAAAGGAGAGGGCCAATTCACCAGCTACTGCCTTGGGAAAGTGCCTGTATGTCTGCCTGATATGAAACCCTAAGCTATGGGAAAGAGATAAGGCAATAGAGCCTGCTTGGTGTTTTGTCTTCCTTGCATCTGGTCTGAAATAGAACCTCCAGGGGTCAGTGAGGCCTGGCTTGGATCCAGCAGCCAACTAACTTCCAGTGAGATGGGGGAAAGAAACTGCCCTGTGCTCTCTCCTGACATGAGTTCTGGACTCTCACTATCAGCATTACCTTGGACAGTTTGCTTCACTTCTAAGCCTGAATTTATTTCTTCCCTCCCTCTCTCCCTCCCTCCCTCCCTCCCTCCCCGCCCCTTCTCTCTGCACAGGTTCTTGCTTGCAGTATAGTTCAGGCTTGACTCACTATGTAGCCCAGGCTGGCCTTGAATTTGAGGTGATCCTTCTGCCTCAGCCTTCCAACTATGTGCCACCATGCTCAGCTATGAGCCTGAATTTCTTAACTTGCAAAATGGCTATAATTCTAACTTTGCAGGGCTGCTGAAAAGGTCCTCCCAGACCTTGAACACCGGTTGTGCCTTTTCATTTTCTACTTCTCATCTCCAGTCATGATGATAGGTAAGGACTCATTCCTGTGGGAAGGAGTAACCCCTACCCCAGGGGGTGTTGTCCCCATGCTATGGATGAGCACACTAAAACCTGAGTAGACAGTACCCAAAGTTTGTCCCCTGATAAATGACAGAACTAGAACTAGAACCTGTTTCTTGGCACGGTGACTAAGCCTTGCTAAGGTGTTAGCAGGCAAGGTGTTAGTTCCTCATCATCTGAGGTCCCACACCCAGGGCAAGTGGCTATCTCCCTGTCCCAGTGTGAAGGACAAGGCAACTCTTGGTGTAGTGAAAGTTCTTAGCTGTCAAAGTAGGAGAAAAGCCCAGAGAATAAAATTCTTGGGGAGGCCCAGGAAACTTGGTCTAGGGTTCCTTAGGCCATAGTCTGCCCTGCTTTGGTCTTGACTCCAAAATATTGTAGAATGCCCAACTGACTTCGATATCTGGTTTATGCTTTTTGGCAGAAGCGTTTGTAGTATTTGGTAGAAAGGCAAGAATTATATTCCTTGGGCCGGAGATTTAGCTCAGTGGTTCCAGCGCCTGCCTAGCAAGCGCAAGGTCCCTGATTCTATTGCTGGTAACCACATACGACAATACTGGGTGTAGTGACTCACACCCACCAGCAATCAGTACCAAATACCAGTGCTGGGTGTGGTGGCTCACGCCTGTAATCCCAGCACTCAGGAGGCAGAGGCAGGAGGATTGCTGAGTTCGGGTTTGAGCTCAGGGCCAGCCTAAACTAAAAAGCAAGACCCTGTCTCAAAAAAAATAAAGAATTGTATTCCTCTTTACAGTGAGAAACCTGTGGCTTGGAGAACACTTGATGTTAGTTAATAGAGGATCCAGATCAGAGGGGGATGCCAAGTCTTCTTTCTGTCAGCCCAGTGCTCCAGCTAGGTGGTACTGCCTGCCCCCTTTCTTCCTCACCATGGAGCCTATTGAGCCTCCAGGCCCAAGATATATTGGCCACCAGAGCAGAGCCTTCTACTGTCCACCTGTTGTCAGTGCTAATAACTTTCTTTATCCTGCAGACTGTCCACTTGACAATGAGGAAGCCACTTTTAGCTGCTTTGCCCCTGGAAAATCTGTTGCTGGGTCCAGGGACCCTCCTTGGAAGGGAGAAACTGGCTCTCCTGTTGGCAAACCAGCACTCCTGATACTTAACTTTCTTCCACCTAAGTACTAACCAGGCCTGACCCTGCTTAGCTTCCAAGATCAGATGTGTTCAGGGTGGTATGGCTGTAGATCTGATACTGTCTTAGGAGCCCCTTTCCAGGATTTGGGGGCAGCAGCCAACTTTTCTTTCTCTGTGTCATCTTTCTCTTTCCTACCTGTACCCTAATCCTACTCCATCCCACGTCCTATCTCAGCTCCTTTTCTCTGTAAGGAAGTAGGCAGTAGATACAGCAGTCTAGGCAAGAAAGCCAAGGATTATTTTTGCCACTTTAGCCATTTTAGCAGTGAGCTTATTTATTGGACATTTTTTGAACATCTACTCTGCAAGATCCTGTGATTGAGAGAAGGGATACATTACTGAACAAGGTATCT
This sequence comes from Thryonomys swinderianus, assembly GCA_004025085.1. Classification (NCBI taxonomy): domain Eukaryota; kingdom Metazoa; phylum Chordata; class Mammalia; order Rodentia; family Thryonomyidae; genus Thryonomys; species Thryonomys swinderianus. The sequence continues at coordinate 9,924 of PVIC010051733.1, forward strand.
CTGTCTTCTTGCTCTCAAGGAGTTCACAGACTGGTTGGAAAGCAACACAAGCAGTCTTTGAAATGTTGAGCAGTAAAGGCTATAATTGAGGTGTGCAGTTGCTTGGGAATATATAGGAAGATCCAGCCAGCTTCTACAGGAGCCTAGAAAGAAGTGAACTTTGATCCAGGACCCAAAAGAGCATTCTATTGGATGGGAGGAAACCTGTATGGAATATTCTCCCCATGGGTTTGAGGTTTAGCTCAATGATTCCAGCACCTGACTAGCAAGTGCATGGTCCTGAGTTCAATCTCCAGTAACCATATACCACAGTGCCAGGTGTGGTGGCTCACGCCTATAATCCCAGCACTTGGGAGGCAGAGGCAGGAGGATTGCTGAGTTCAAGGCTTGCCTGGGTTCCATAGTGAGCTTAGGGCCAGCCTGAACTACAAAGTGAGACCCTGTCTCAAAAAAAAATTTTTTTTCCCCAAAAGCTGTTTGAGAAATGTTGCACCAAGGGCAGTGAAAATAGGAAGACTGACAGGCAGAAGGGAAATAGCAAGGGTTGCAAGGAAAGGAGGTTGGGAAGCCTGAGACTAGTCTTAAATATCAGGCTGAGGCCGTCTGTATTTCAGAAAGATTGGTCTGGGTCTGGCATGGGAGATGGCAAAAACAGGAGTGGGACCACCAGCAGTGAGACCTGCGGGAGAATCCAGGATGCCCCGAAGGAGTTACAGTGCAACCTGGAAGAGATCGGGTGCTGGGAGGGGGAAGAGGCTCACAGAGTTAGGGTTTAGTCTGTGACTGGCCTTGTGGACTAATGAGATGGGATGACCTCTCCCTGAGCCTGTGCTGGAGGCAAGACCAGCTGCACTTTCCTCCACAGTAGGCTGCTGTTGACTCGTGCTGCTAACTAGGCTTTGTCATTGCACTCATAGCACTGGGCTCCCCAAGGTGCCAGGCCTGGCTGGCATTGCCCAGGGCACATCAAGGGGCTCTTTGTTTATCTCCCATAGGAAAGCGAGTTGGCTGATCTGGTTGGGGAGGGAGTAGGTCGAGTAATACTGAACTCTGTGGTAAACATATTGGATGGCAAGGAGAGCCAGGTTGCTCTCCAAGGCGAGGAGTGAGGCCTGAGGAGAGGAAAGATCTACCTTAGGGGGGGGGTGCCAGTTGGGGAGGATAGGTGCCAGTCAGTCAAGGGAAGGCAGTTGACAGCTGAGGGCTGGCTTGATCTTATCTAGTAGTGGTACTTATTTAGTGGTACTGGGGATTTAGTGGTACTGGGGACTGAGGGCTTTCATACTGTGATAAATCCCTAGCAATTTTTTTTTTTTTGTGACAGGGTCTTGCTTAGTAGTTCAGGCTGGCCCCGAGCTCACTATGGAGCCCAGGCAAACCTCAAACTCAGCAATCCTCCTGCCTCTGTCTCCTAAATGCTGGGATTACAGGCGTGAGCCACCACACCCAGCGCTGTGGTATTTGGTACTGGTTGCTGGTGGGCATGAGTCACCATACCCAGTATTGTTATATGTGGTTACCAGGATTCACTCAGGACCTTGCACTTGCTAGGCAGGCACTGGAACCACTGAGCTAAATCTCTGGCCCTCCCTAGCACTTTTAAAAACATACATTTATTTATTTATTTATTTAGTTAGTTAGTTAGTTAGTTTGTTGGTCTCACTCTGCCATTGAGGATGGTCTTGAACTTACTATGTAGCCTAGGTTGGCCTCATGTTCTCAGTGATCTTCCTGTCTCAGCCTTGCAAGTACTGGGATCACAGATGTGTACACATACACATTTATTTTTGGGTTATTTTTTAAATTTAGAGACAAAATCTTATGAGGTTGCTAAATCACCCAAGCTGGGCTTGAGTTACCTGGCAGTCCTCTTGTTTCAGTCTTCCAGAATGCTGGTATCACAGGCATGTACTGCTAAGCGGGAAACAGAACCACTGAGCTAAATCCCCAGCCCACAGGCATGTACTGCTACATCCGGCTTACCTGGTATCTTTCGTCTCTTTTTGGAGTTCCTGGCTTTGGCTGGAATGGGTGGAGGCAAACTTCTTAGCACTTTAGGGTACTACCAGTGACTCCTGGAGAAGAGCAATTCTAGGTGGAAATGTGGGTTTAGACTAACATGTAGGAAGCCTTCTGAATCAGGTATAGAGGTTAGGGTGCCAGTCAGTGCCAGCTTCCCCACTGACCCTTGTGGGTTTTTTTTTTTTTTTTTTTTGAGACAGGGTCTCACTTTGTAGTTCAGGCTGGCCCTGAGCTCTCTATGGTGCCCAGGCAAGCCGCTGCAAACTCAGCAATCCTCCTGTCTCTGCCTCCCGAGTGCTGTTATTACAGGCGTGAGCCACCACGTCCAGCATTGTGGTATGCGGTGTTGATTGTTGGTGGGCATGTCTCCACGCCCAGCATTATATGTGGTAATGGGGGATCGAACTCAGGACCTTGCGCTTGCAAGGCAGCAGGCGCCGGA
>PVIC010051734.1:0-11804 GCA_004025085.1 Thryonomys swinderianus
CCAGCATTATATGTGGTAACCGGGGATCGAACTCAGGTCCTTATGCTTGCGAGGCAGGCGCCGGAACCACTGAGCTAACCCTCCGGCCCCTCAACTGCTTCTTTATCAAAAAAAGACGCTGCTCTTGGAAGAATCATGGTCACATGACTAAAGTAGCTGTGAGCACCCAAGGCCGAGCCTTCATCTCCTAAGAAATCATACCTGAAACCCCACCAAGTCATCCCCTCACATAACCAAAATAATTCAAAAAAGACTTTTTTAACCACATCAACATTTTTCAGAACACCCATAGATATGTTACTGTGGTCATCCTGCACTTGCGCTGAAGAAAACATTTAAAAATGATGGAATATGGCTACATCAATATGCCAGATGCCTGTATTTCTCTATACTGTAACAAATTCTGCCAGTCAGAATAATCCTAAACCAATGCAAGCACTGAAATGAGGAAAAAAAAGATTTCTCAACTATAGTTAGGACTCAAATAAAAGGATGTAATTCTTAATTATTCCCAGGGGTCAATTAACCAGTATAATCTTTCAGCCATTCTAATTCCTGGAGCTAAATACAGCAAATTTAACATCTTCAAAATACAAGACCCTTCCTATTACAAAACAAAAAAAAAGTTGACTTTATACATAAAAAATAAAACAAACCTTTTCACATAATTACATATATGATCATGGAAATGGTGCAAAAGCACTGTATCAGCCAGTGTAACAAAAGAAAATGGAGTCATTAAATAGCGTCACATATACACCAGGTGGCAGTATTCTCCTATGATATATATTGTGCACTTATTTAGTTTTTTGTATTTCCCAGAGATATGTCAAATATTTACAGTTAGCCTTATTATTATTAAGACCATTGGAATTCATTCTTTTAGTCTTGTAATGGAAGACTTCACTTTTAAGTCTGTTTATATATATATATTTAGCACAACTCCACTAGTAATAACATACAAGTATCAGTATAAATGCATGTCTTTTACCATCACTATTTCTAATTACAGTATTTGTGACTGCAAAACAAGGAAAAAGAAAAGTGAGCCAACCTATTTTCATTCTCAGTTAACAATTTTTTAAAAGTTCAATTATGTAATAACTTTTTAAAAATAAATTTTCACCAATCAAAATTCTATTTTAAAGAAACTTTACAACTTTAGTTTGGATGACAACTAAATTTTTCCCTATCATTTCCAGTTTAAAAGACATTTTAAAAGGCTCATATGATCTCAGAGATTTTGAAAAGTAAAAACAAACCTATGGAACTTAAACCTCGACGGTGGGGGTAGCTAACCAACCTCAGGGCAGTTAATTCAAATCAATCCCATAGGTAGTTCAATAAACCAAAATTTAAAAATTCTTGAGTTTTTTATGTCAATTAAAATCAGTCGTATACATTTTACTTCAAAATCAATAACCTAAAAATGAAAACAAGAAAGTGAAGAAATAAAAAATGACAAAGATACCAAGATTTGATCAATAAAATGAACACTTGAGAAGTCATGTAATGAAAAAAAAAAACCTATAAAGGAGGCCAGAAAAATAGGGAAAAATGAGAATCAAGATACATCATGCATAGGTACAAAGTCTCAATGATGCATATGATCTTCATGTACACTTAAAATGTACCAATGAACTCAATAGAGGGGGAAAAAAGCTATAAATATAATACTGTTTTTAATAGGTTATTTTAAAAAACACTTTAGGCTGTTATTAAAAATACAAAAACCCAGCTGGGCGTGGTGGCTCATGCCTATAATCTCAGCATTTAGGAGGCAGAGACAGGAGGATTGCTGAGTTCGAGGCTTGCTTGGGCTACATAGTGAGCTCAGGGCCAGCCTGAATTACAAAGCAAGACCCTGTCTCAAAAAAAAAAAAAAAAAACCAGGCAAATTAGAAATATATACAAATACTGAACATTCTATGGAACACATACACAAGAACATTCATGAGTGCTCATGGGAGGGGCAGGTGAGATTAGGAATCAGAGATGGAGGAAAATAAAAAACACCACACACAAACCCATGAACTAAAAAAGTGTAATTAACTATTCTCTGACCCTGAAAAAAAAATATGCTGCTCAGTCCTTGAACCTTGGCACAGTTTTATTATGCAAAAACAATACTGTTTTTCACCTCTGTGAAAGAATTCCATAAGAGTTTGTTACAAAGTCCATTGCTGGGCTTCTTAGCAACTGCTAGTTTTTTTTTTTTAATGATAGAAATCCATTACAACAACTCAACTTCAAACATACACCAAATAAAATATACTAAGCTTCCTACTGTTCCACTGTTATAATTTGTAAGAAAGTTGCACTTTTAAAAAAAAAAACTTTTTAAAACTTGAATTCAAGGGTCAAAAAAATTGTCTCAAAGGTCCAATTCCTATTATATCTGTTATGGATAAGTGAAAGAAAGGAATGTATAGGCATGGGGAAAAAACTCTGTAAATAAGGTATAAGAAGAGAGTCAAAGAATGGAAGACTGAGGCTGGCAAAATAAGGCCAGGCTTACACAAGAGCAGATTAATCTGGCAGTCACTACTCACTTGAGGCTCTTGGGCCACCTTTCTTTATCCCCTGACACACAACCAAATTCTACCAATTAGATTTCTTACTACTGAGAAAATGTCTTTGAAAATATAGCCTATTAGTCATGCACACTTAAAAGAGAAACACGTTACCAGTATTCTGGGTCATGACAGGCATGCATGCATGGGTGCATGCAAATGCACACGCATCCACACACAGACACATGTGTGCACACACAGGCACTCACCACTGAAAAAGCTTGGCAGTGTACTACTATCCTATTCTCTACCCTCCTGTGCAGCTCTGCATAACAAGTAATACAACCCAAATCAGCACAACCAGGAGCAGGTTCAGTAAAAGATAACCCTTTATCTTCCCTGTACCACTTATGTTTTTATATCATGATTTTTTTCCCTTCACTGTCCACCTGTAACCTTATTAACTAGGTGATTTTTGGCAGCTACCTCAGACTTTCTCTAACAAATAGAAAATGACACCTCACTTTCATTATATCTACCCTACTTGCTAGTAATTGGAAAAAGAACTGGATCATAAATTTATTGATCACTCTGGAAGAGGCCAAAGGCCACTTCTGGTATAACCTTTTGGTAACTCTAAACCTGAACCAAAAGAAAATGAGTGTCACCAAAATTCTGTATGTCATTTTACTACAGAAATCAAGCTTGAGATTTCAGTCATCTGTCCTTTAGGGTTAGGCTGCCAAAACCAGCATGATCCCCAAAGGACCAAAACTGAAATGCATGCAGTACTGTTATTGCAGAAAGTATCTTCACTGTACTTTAATAACAGTAATAGTAATAATTACCAGTAGCCCTTTTACTTTAAGTGACAGGTACTTGAGACTGTTACCCCACAAACTTTGGAGAGAACAAATGAGGGACTGAAATGTACAGTAAATAGAAGAGTAAACCCTTCCCAGCCTGTAACCAGAAACTGAAGAGAAGGACTCAGAGCTTCAAGGCAACAAGCGAGATGACAACACTCCTCTGCCATGCCATAAACAACATGAACAGAGCCAATAAAGTGAACAGAGGACACTGTGCAACTGCGCACACATTGGGGAGCAACCTCGGGCAGTCTCTGGCTGTGGACACCACAGCAACTGGGAGAGCCATGCAAAGACAAATAAGGTAAGGAGACACAGGTCAGCCACTAGGGGATACCCAGAAAGGTGACTGTGAAAGAGTGGCCCAGTCCCCACATCCAGAGGCCAAGACCTTCCCCACACCCAACACTAATACTACTGCACACTTGGTGGGACAGATCTGGGCTCTGACTAGAACACTACCGCACAACTGTAGACACGAGGGAATTTTACTACTTTTTCTTTCCTTCCTTTATTTTCTTTGTTTCATTTTCATTTATCTGTCTGATTTGGGGATTTTTAGGATTTTACTTTTATTGCTTGTTTTGTTTTATTCATCTTCCTTCTCTACTTCTTAACCGTCTTTCTTGACTGCTACTTTCATGTGAGTCAACAAGGTCTTTAGTGTTTCTGGTTTGCTTCAATATTCTTTTGCTTTCTCCTCCATTCTTTTTGTCCTTTCTTCCCATTTCCCAACAACCTTGCTTCTACTATACCTCTTCATTTATCTCTGTTTTGTCCTCTATCCCTCTTACATCTCTCAATCCCTTACAGGGTAAAATCAGGGGAAACTCAATGCATACAATTTCCTGGTTTATGTCGGATTTTGTTATATAACAATAGATCTTGTTCCTAGGGTTAAAAGTACCAAATTAATAGATAGCATACTATGTCAGTTTCTAGACTTTGCTGGATAATTGCACTACTTTTACCAAGATGTTCATACCCGTTGTAATCAGTTGTATGACAACACAATGATTGTCTAGGGTCATAACCTTCGCCATGGTCCAATACCAAAAGACTGGATGCTGAGCCAGATAGAACCTTCTCATCCCTAATAAACAGGGAAGGTAGAATCTTGGGACAGACACAAAGACCAAGAGCCAGCTACACCCAGAAGAAATGTCTGAGGAACAGACATTTCCTAGCAAAGCCTTGATACTAGTGATAAACATATCTACCATAAGAAATTTACAAGCAATGAAACACAAAAAAAAATTAAAATTTTAAGAGACAGAAAATGACAAGACGTAAAACCAAAATACAATCTCAGACCTCTGGTCCACCCATGACAAGTCTAAGGGACAGTAAGAGGAAATCAGACGCCACCTAATTGAATTTTCTGAAATGATAGCAGCTAAAGTAAAAAATCAGATGCATGAGGCTACGGAGAAAAATCAGATCAGAAATAATTTATCAGGTAATGATGATCAAAATGAAGGACTTACTCAGAGAATATATCTAACACAGGAAAAAAAAATAGAGGCGCTTAGAAGAACAATGGAAACCATAAAAGCACATTATAAGAAAGAAATGGACTCCATGAAACAGATTCAAACTGATATCCAGGAGATTAAAAAACGTGACTGATGGGCCAGAGATTTAGCTCAGTGGTTCTGGCACCTGCCTGGCAAGCACAAGGTCCCTGGTTCAATCCCAGTAATCACATACAACACTACCGGGCGTGGTGACTCACACCCACCAGCAATCAGTACTACACACCACAGTGCCAGGCATGGTGGCTCACACCTGTAATCCCAGCACTTGGGAGGCAGAGGCAGGAGGATTGCTGAGTTCCAGGCTTGCCTGAGCTACATAATGAGCTCAGGGCCAACCTGAACTACAAAGTGAGACCCTGTCTCAAAAAAAACAAACACAAAAACAAAACAAAAAAAATGACTGAATGTATACACAATCATCTGAATCAAGCTGAGCAAAGAATATCAGATCTAGAAAAACCAGACTGCAGCTAGTGACCATGAAAAGACTGCTTAAAAATAGTAATGGACCATAAAAAATTGATCCCTTAGGTGAATGATGCAGCAAAGACAAACATAAGATTGACTGAAGTTAATGAGAAAGCAGGGAACGATGCAAATGTCACAAAAACCTGTTCACAGAAGTAATAGCAGAAAACTTCCCAAACGTGGAGAGAAAATTTGACAAATAAATGAGGTATATAAAACTCTACTTAGCCATGACCAAAATAAATCTAAACCAAAGAATATAATAATCAAGATTTAAGAAACTCAGCACAATGGGATATTAAAAGCTGTTAAAGAAAAGAAACAAATCGGGCTGGAGATATAGCTTAGTGGTTCCAGCACCTATCTTGCAAACCCAAGGTCCTGAGTTTGATCCTGGTAACCATATACAATGCTGGGCGTGGTGACTCACACCCACCAGCAATCAATGCCACATACCACAGTGCCAGGTGTGGTGGCTCACGCCTGTAACCCCAGCACTTGGGAGGCAGAGGCAGGATTGCTGAGTTGGAGGCTTGCCTGGGCTACATAGTGAGCTCAGGGCCAGCCTGAACTACAAAGCAAGACCCTGTCTTAAAAAAAAAAAAAAAAAAAAAAGTGAGTTAGAAAAAAAACAAACTACAATGTAAAATCCACCAGAATCACAGCAGACTTCTCAACATGAACATTTAAGGTAAGAAGAACTTGAAGGAAGTACTTAAAAATCTGAAAGAAAACAATCTCCAACCCTGACTGTTGTCCCCTGCAAAACTCTTTCAAAATCAACAGAGAAATGAGACACTTCCATGAGAAAGAACTGAAGAAATTCGTGAACACCAAACCACCTCTACAAAATGCTCTGAAGGATATTTTAGAAAGAGATAACGAAGACCACAACTTCAAAAACACCAGCAAAGAGTAGCCACCAGGTAAGGAAAGTAATTAAATAGAGGGGAGAGACAGGGAATCAAAAATAGGAAAACAATATTACAAGGATAAGCTAACACACATCAGTTACAATCATCAATGTAAATGATCTCAAAACCAATTAAAAAAAAAAACCAACTGGGGCTGGAGATTTAGCTCAGTGGTTCTGGCGCCTGCCTCGCAAGTGCAAGGTCCTGAGTTCGATCCCCGGTGACCACATACAATGCTGGGCATGGTGACTCACGCCCACCAGCAATCAATACCACATACCACAGTGCTGGGTGTGGTGGCTCATGCCTGTAATCCCAGCACTCGGGAGACAGAGACAGGAGGATTGCTGAGTTCCAGGCTTGCCTGGGCTACATTGTAAGATCAAGGCCAGCCTGAACTACAAACCAAAACCTTGTCCCAAAAAACTAAAACAAAACAATACTGCCAAAATTGTTAACACAGATTTAATGCAATCCCAATCAAAATACTAATAGCATATCTCACAGAACTACAGCAAACATTCCCAAAATTCATTTAGAACCAGAAGAGACCCAAAATAGCAAAACACAGTTCTGAGCAACAAAGGCAAAGCAGAAAGCATCAGAATCCTTGACTTGAAATTATACTACAGAGCTACTGTGACCAAAACAACAACAACAACAACAACCAGCATGGTTCTGGGCCAAGAAACAGAGCTAAGGATTAATGGTTCAGTTTAGAAGATGCAGAAGCAACTCCAAACACACTCAGCCTAACACCTTCACTGGAAGAAAAATAGCCTCTTTAATAAATGGTGTTAGAAAAACTGGCTTTCCACATGCTGAAGACTAAAACCAAATCCATGTCTCTCGCTATGCACTACACTAAAATTAGAATGGATCAAAGATCCAAATACTAAAACTGAAATACTAACTGTGCTGGAAGACAGAATAGTAGAACTCTTGAAGACATAGGTATAGACAAAGACTAGGTATAAAACTATGACTGCACAGGTAATATTACAAGGAATCAACAACTGGGATCTCATCTTAATAAAAATCTAGGTAGCAAAAGAAATCACCAGCAGAGCAGAGACAACCAATGGGGTGGGAAAACATTTTTGCCAGCTGTTCCTCAGACAAAAGACTAATATCCAGAATGCATAAAGAAAATGGACATCTGGGATGAATATATGCTTCTCAGATGAAGAAGTACAAACAGCAAATAAATATATGGAAAAAGGGGCCGGAGGGTTAGCTCAGTGGTTCCAGCGCCTGCCTCGCAAGCGCAAGGACCTGAGTTCGATCCCCGGTAACCACATAGAATGCTGGGTGTGGAGACTCACGCCCACCAACAATCAACACCGCATACCACAATGCTGGACGTGGTGGCTCATGCCTGCAATCCCAGCACTCGGGAGGCAGAGACAGGAGGATTGCTGAGTTCGCGGTGGCTTGCCTGGGCACCATAGTGAGCTCAGGGCCAGCCTGAACTACAAAGCAAGACCCTGTCTCAAAAAAAAAAAAATTAAAATTAAAAAATTAAATATATATATATATATATACATATAAAATCACTGATCATTCAAGAGATGCAAGCAAAAACAACACTGAGATCCTATCTCCAAACAGAACAGTTGTTTTCAAGAAATCAACCAATAAACGTTGATGGGATTGTGGGGAAAAAGGAACTCTTCTCCACTGTTGAGAGTACAGACTGTTGCAACCACTGTGGAAATCAAAATGAGGATTCCTAGAAAAACTAGAACAGCCAGGTGTGGTAGCTCATACGTGTCATCCCAACACTCAGGAGGACTGCTGAGTTTAAGGCTTGTCTGAGCTACACAGTGAGCTCAGGGCAAGCCTGAAAGGCAAAGTGAGACTCTGTCTCAAAAAAAAAACTGGAACAAAAGGTTTCATTTGACCCTTCTCCCTTCTCAGTATCTTCCCAAAAAAATTAAAAGCAGCATACTATGGTAATATATGCACACCTATATTCATGCCAGCACACAGTCTGTAACAGCTGAGTCTTGGAAACACCTTAAATGCTCATCAACCACTCAGTGGATAAAGATGTGGTTGTTTTCTATAATGGAGTACTACTTGGCCATAAAGATGGATGAACCTGAGGCATTTAAAGCTAAATGGATGTAACTAGAGACCATACTGTTAAGTGAAATAAACTGGACACACATATCACATTGTTTTTCTGTTGTGAACTAGAGTATAAAAGGATCAAAATGTGTAACAAAGGTCCGGAGGATTAGCTTAGTGGTTCCGGCGCCTGCCTTGCAAGCGCAAGGTCCTGAGTTCAATCCCCATTAACCACATACAATGCTGGGCGTGGTGACTCAGGCCTACCAGCCATCAATACCACATACCACAGTGCCGGGCGTGGTGGCTCACGCCTGTCACCCCAGCACTCGGGAGGCAGAGACAGGAGGATTGCTGAGTTCGAGGCTTGCCTGGACTACATAGTGAGCTCCGAGCCAGCCTGAACTACAAAGCGAGACCCTGTCTCAAAAAAAAAAAAACAAAATGTGTAACAGATAATGTGAAATAGAAAGGAAAAGTTCAAATAAGGATGGGGCACAAGGAAGAAAGGGGAAAAGGAAAACTTAAAAAAAAAAGATAAAATAGATACAAAGCTTTTGTAAATAAGGGGAACAGGGTTAAAGGGAGGAGGAGAGGGAAATGGGAAAAAATAAGATTTAGATATATTATGTACAGTACAAATTCCATACGATGAATACGATCACTATGTATATATCTAAATTTTATCAATAAACTTAACTAAAAATTAAAAAGTACTCAAAAATAAAACCAAATTTAAACAAGCAGTCTACTAGTTTTGAAGTAACACATACTTCGTGAAAACAAAGCAAAGGGAAATCAAGACCAATTAATCTAAAGGAAAATTTTTCAAACATGGAGCTACCAAATTACTTTAAAATGCACCAGAAATAGCATAATCAATATTAAATAGAGAAAAGAATGAACTGGTGGAGAGACTTCTGACAAACACACACAATTAAATGTTGCTAAATTTAGTATACAAAAGTTTACTGTAAAGTTCAATTTTGCAATATGTTTAAATTTTTTCAAAAATGATGGGGCTGGGATGATAGCCTCTAATCGTGATATCATAAGCCTTGAGGTGTATCACCTCATATGACAAAATCTGTCAGAACAGTCAGTGAGAGCTATCTTCATAACCACAGAGTGTATTTACTGATAACAACATAAATTAGTACATTAAAGTTTCCTCAGCTCTCCCTCCTTCTCATTACCCTAAAGACTCAGGCAGGGTTAAGCAATATTCCACAGATTCCCTGTGATCCAAAAGAGCTAATGTCTATCTGGAGAGATTCCTTCCTGAATTATAAAATATAAATGTATTCAAATATGATACAATCTTTCTGCAAACATTTTTAGTCTTTTACTCTTGGTCAGAATTAAGTCCAAACAGCCAGATGTTGTGTATCTCTGTCTCTAGTGAAATAAATCAATGATGCATTCCAATGCTATCTGATCCATTAACTCTTTTAATGGAACTTACTAAGGATGTAATGCTACAAAGCTTATTTCAGCATTGTAATCAATGAAAAACTGGAACAACTAAATACAGAATTATCTTAGTTTTTAAAAAATCACAGTAACTACTTTTTATAATGCAATACCTTTCGAGTCTCTAAAAATAACATTGCACATTACTACTCAGCATTAAAAGTTAAACACATGATAGTGAGTTAAAAACAGCAGTTTGAAGACATTTTTACAGGATGATCTTACAGACAGGTGCTTCAGTCTGAAATGATTTATACCAACATACTACAGTGGTTATCCCTTAATTAAATGTCTTAGATTCCCTAATTAGATGTCTGTCTTCATTTTGATTAGCAATTATTTTGTTCTTCACAAAATGCACAACATTTCAAAGTAACAAAATTATTCTTCCACTTTCTTCATAATTACAGAAAACTGCTAGATATTCTGTTGCAGAATAAGGCTTATAAAATGCTATCCAGACAATAAAAGCCCCATCATTATAATAGCCAACTGCCATATAAGTTTTATAAATGTTATTCTACTGTCCACATTTTCCTACCATAATTCTGATTTTGTTCCTATGTGTTCTCATCAATGTTTTCATCCTCGCATTTAAAAATTTTTGCAAAACATCTTGACATACAATAACACTCTCCCAAGCCTTTCCATCTATGCTTCTTTGAAATGAAGTTGCTATATCACCATTTCCTTCATATATCTTTGTTACAGAACTTAGCATCTTGCAGTAGAAAACATATCAGTCTCCCTTACTACTCCTAGGTCCCAGAAGGCAAAACTATGTATTAATCCCCCCTGAAATTTGCACATTAAAGACACTGAATGAACTGCCAAACCTGGGTAGAAGAAATTTCAAACAAGTGAAAAAATGGCAGAAGAGCACCTATCTGATTCAAATGAACCTAGAAATTATATTCCATGACCCTTAGTGCTTAATATATGAATTTAGAGGGCCAGAGGATTAGCTCAGTGGTTCCAGCACCTGCCTCGCAAGCGCAAGGTCCTGAGTTCAATCCCCAGTAAACACATACAATGCTGGGTGTGGAGACTCACGCTCTCCAACCATCAATACCACATACCACAGTGCCGGGCGTGGTGGCTCATGCCTGTAATCCCAGCACTTGGGAGGCAGAGGCAGGAGGACTGCTGAGTTTGAAGTTTGCCTAGGCTACATAGTGAGCTCAGGGCCACCCTGAACTACAAAGTAAGACCCTGTCTCAAAAAAAAAAAAAATTTAGAGTTACTGTTCAAATCTAAGAAATCATGAAAAAAAGGAACAGATGATGAACAGACAATGCTCACAATTTTCAAAATTAAAAAGAGAAGATCCCCAAAACAAACCTTGAAATCACCATATAAAGGTCTTCCAAAGACTGTCACAAGCAAAAGTGGAGACTGGACACCGTGGTAGAAATAAGAGATCTGCCCCGAACAGTACACAAAACAGGTAAATTAAAAGCTGGGATTTGAAAGACCCATTTAAAGACAGCAACAGAAGCCAATGAATATGAACTGACTACTAGACTCCTTGCTACTTTCGTAGTAGGCCACACATGTACTTACCCTTTGGGTATTTTTACACACTTCCTCTGCCTAGTGATCCACACAGTTTAACTTTGTCATCTTCAAATATCTGCTGTAGTGTCATACTCTCTGTAACACTCTATTCAAACACTGAACACTAACACCCTACCTCCTTATTGTCTCTCTCCTTTTTATTTTTTCCCATAGCATTCATCACCTGGGGGAAAGGGGTAGCAGAGATTGAACTAAAGACCTGCACTTACCAATGTGTGGCACCCCTGAGCTAAATTCCCGGCCCTCATCACCTTCTAATTCAGTAATTTATTTTGTTTAATTAGCTATCCATTTCATCCATTAGAATATGACCTCAATGATGGCAGAGAACACAAATGATCAATAAATATTTGTTTAAGGCACAAAATGGATATGATA
>PVIC010051735.1:0-12390 GCA_004025085.1 Thryonomys swinderianus
GCTGGGTCCGGTCCGTCCGCCGTAAGTTCCCCGGTCCGCTGGGCTCACGGCACGGCGGGTCCGGGGCTGCCGGGTCCGGTCCGTCCGCCGCAAGCTCCCCGGTCCGCCGGGCTCACGGCACGGCGGGCCCGGGGCTGTTGGGTCCGGTCCGTCCGCCGCAAGCTCCCCGGTCCGCTGGGCTCACGGCACGGCGGGCCCGGGGCTGCTGGGTCTGGACATCTTTATTGTGTACATTATGACTTGATGCTTGATCATTACTCTTAATTAATAAGTTAGAATTTTTGCATTGGTTCTGTTCATAGAACTTCACAGCATAAAAATAGAAGGTGAAGGATATTTTCAGCTTTCACATCGAGACAGACATGACAGGAAAAGTGGTAATAAAACAGACTAAGAGTTTTATTAGATTTGTTTTTCAAGTATCCCTCTTTTCTATCCTTACAGATTGACATTTCCTGCCAAAATGGTCCTGCTTATTAATCACCTTTTGTTTTGGATGCCATCTAACCCAAAGAGCTTAGTGACAAGGACAGATACAGGAGAAAGGATATAGTGTTCATCTGTTCCCTGTAGTTTTTTTTTTTTTCTTTTTCTTCAGGCCAGTCGTTCTCAGCGGGGGACAGCTTTACTTCTCAGGAGCCCTTGGTAATTCTTGGGCTGTCCTTTGGTTTTATTTACTTATGGGGGAGGTGCTACCAGCATATTGTGGTAGATGCCAGGGGCGCTGATTTGGACTCTGTCCAGTTCATAGGACACCTTCCCTCAAATTACTACTCTGCCCAGAATGTCAAGGCTGAGAAAGAGTGCTGAGGCTGGGAGACTGTGCTTCAGATTGTGTGACATTTGGTATATGCGGAAGACTACTCTTGCCCCTTTACTATTCTGCACTTCCCGTTGTGTTCTTTCCCTGTGTTGACACAAGGTCAGGTTATCCAGACCTTCAGGGATGCATCATTGGTTTCACTGACTCACCTCTTGTCTTTCCTTTCTGTTACTGCAGAGCTGCCACACTGGACTGTGACCATCTTTGTACTTGTAAACGTCACTGCTTATCACTTCTCTGGTTTTGGGCATGTGAGGAGTATTCCATTCATTTTCATCTTCATCCTAATGAGTTTGAAAAGGCTATTTTTTCATCTGATTCCTCCTCCATACCCAGCAGTTTTTGAGGCTGGTCACTTGATTTCTTCTTCTGTGTGCATTTTAGACTTCAGGGTACAGTCTTCTTTGGTACCTTCTGCCTCTTGATTTGTTAACTGTCCAACTCCCAGCATTGCTTGACTCTGATCTCAAAAATTTCTTACTCTTCTTCATTTATAATTACCAGCAATCGTGTGTCTCATTATGTACCACCTGGATATAGATCATGCCAATTTCTCCTTTCTACATGGGCATGTAATTTCAATTCTATTTCATTGTTAAACCAAGAGGCATCTCTCATGTATGGTACACTTTTTAAAAAGTTAAAACCAGAAATACTTTTTGTTGTACTATTCTTCCTCTTTGCAAGGAAAATAAATTAATGCACCTCACATATGCACATATGTGGTATTTATCAAGTTTACCTTTTCAAACTAAAGTTTACTCTTGGCTCACTTATCAACAGACTATATTTCTCTATTATTAGTCACTTCCCTTTATTATTTCTGGTCCATTGGAATTCAGGTTAGCTTACTTTATTTGACCAATGAATGTCAGTAACTATTTCATACAATTTTTTTTATTTTTTTGAGACAGGGTCTTGCTTTGTAGTTTGGGCTGGCCCTGAGCTCACTATGTAGCCTAGGCAAGTCTCAAACTCAGCAATCCTCCTGTCTCTACCTCCCGTGTGCTGGGATTACAGGTGTGAGCCACCTCGCGGGCACTGTGATATGTGGTATTGATTGTTGGTGGGCGTGGGTCTCCACGCCCAGCATTGTATGTGGTTTCTGGGGATAGAACTCAGGACCTTGCACTTGCAAGGCAGGTGCTGGAACCACTGAGCTAATCCTCTGGCCCCATACAATATTTTTATATTTAGAGATACTAAGCACATAAGGATATCTTCTTATCTTCCCTTCTCTGTGTGCCACTTCATTTAGATAAAGCTATTAGCTGCATTGTCCCATCTACTTGACAGATTTTCTTGTCTTTCTCTTCTCAGTACATTCTAAATACATTCCTTCCATTTCTTCATATGATTCTTAGATTCTTTATTGCCTGCTTGAAGGTGACATGATTAGTTAATTCCCCTTCAACCTCCAACTTCCTGCAGACAGTTCACTCTGCAACATATATGGCCTTATTATGAGTTGTCACTATAAATGTGTATTGTTGTGTATAATCATTGCACATATGTCCAATTCTCATGCATGAGGCGGCATGCTGAGAGCAGAAATATAGCTATATAGAGGTCTTACTCTTGAGAAGCTTGTGGCCTACTGGGAAAGGAAGGGCAGATGAGTGTAATGTAACCAGCTCTGTAATAGGTGGAGAGGCGCAGAGGGCTCTTGGGAATGCCACATATTGTGAGGAAAGATTTCCTAGAGGTAACATTTGATCTGGGTTCTAGAGAATGAAGAGTAGTTTGTTAATATTAAAAGGCAAGGGCCAGAGGGTTAGCTCAGTGGTTCTGGCGCCTGTCTCGCAAGCGCAAGGACCTGAGTTCGATCTTCAGTAACCACATATAATGCTGGGCGTGGAGACACGCCCACCAACAATCAACACCGCATACCACAATGCTGGACTTGGTGGCTCACGCCTGTCATCCCAGCACTCGGGAGGCAGAGACAGGAGGATTGCTGAGTTCTCGGTGGCTTGCCTGGGCACCATAGTGAGCTCAGGGCCAGCCTGAACTACAAAGTGAGACCCTGTCTCAAAAAAAAAAAAAATTAAAAGGCAAGCCAGTCTCAAAAGGCAGATATTGTGTAATCAAGCTTATTTATTTTATTTTTTTAAATTTTTAAAAATTTTTTTTGAGGTAGGATCTCACTGTGTACTTCAAGCTAGCCTTGAACTCACTGTGTAGCCCAGCCAGGCCTTCACCTCGATGATCTTCCTTCCTCAGCCTCCCAAATTAATCATAGGCATGTATGTTAAGGTCTTGGAGGGAAGGTGACTTGTTTTGTAACTGAATGTAGAATCATTTTGTACCAAGTCAAAAGTGGGATGGACAGAAGGAACTAATATTTATTGAGTACCTAAAATATTTCCAGCATTGATCTAAAAGCTATATATTATCATCTTACTTAGTTTTTGTCATAAATATGTATGATATGGAGTGTTAGTTCTCAAATTTTACAAATAAGAGAAATTAATCTCAGGTTAACTGATTCAGATTACAGAGTAGATTTTATCTTATGATAACATGCTGCCTTCTTAGACATACTACATTTTAAAATCTGAATAAACTAGAGTTCTTTTGCATACATATTTCATAATTTTATGTAATTTTTAATGTTATTTTCTCATCACAAATTATTTTAGCTAGCTAATGAATTTGTCTTAATGCATTTAATCTTTATTGCATTAAATTAATTGAGATGTAATAGAGCCTGAGGAATTGGCCAGGCATTGTCCACAAATACCTAATTAGTAGCTGTATATGGTTATTTTTGTACTAAGGACTTAGGCAAGTTAATTAGTTGGGAAAAATTGTAGCTCTGAAATTCTTCTTGTTTAATACTTAATCTAATTTAACAAATGTTTTGGAGAAGCCCACCTCAGTACTATGATAAGCATTATTAGGATTAAAATAAATAATTCCTACCTGCTAGGAAAATAGAGTTGGAGACTCTGGTGCTTATAGACTTACAGTACCAGGTGCAATGTGATCAGTGCCACGCCGGTGCAGAAGGAGATATGGGAACATAGATGGTGTTAATTCCATGTGGAATGTGAGGGGTGATCTTGTGAAGACAGGCAATAGAAGAGATCTTCAAGTGGAGAGGACATTTTTTTTTGTTTTTTTTTGTTTTTTTGAGACAGGGTTTCGCTGTAGTTCAGGCTGGCCCTGAGCTCACTATGGTGCCCAGGCAAGCCGCCGTGAACTCAGCAATCTTCCTGTCCCTGCCTCCCGAGTGCTAGGATTACAGGCGTGAGCCACCACGTCGGGCATTGTGGTATGTGGTGTTGATTGTTGGTGGGCGTGTCTCCACGCCCAGCATTATATGTGGTTACGGGGGATCGAACTCAGGACCTTGTGCTTGCGAGGCAGGTGCTGGAACCACTGAGCTAACCCTCCAGCCCCGAGAGGACGTTTTTAACAGGTAGAGGGCGCTCCCTAGAGTGGGAACAGTAGGCTTGTTTCAGCGTGGGATCGTAGAGCAAAATAGCATAGACTGGGTAGTTTATGAGCAACAGAAATTCATCTTTCACGGTTCTGGAGACCGGAAGTATGTCATCGTGGCACCAGCATGGCTGAATCCTGGTGAGGGTCTGCTTGCCAGTGAAAACTGCTAATCTACTTGATATTTTCACATGGCAGAGAGTAGAGAAGGGAACGATGCCTTTGAGTCATGCAAGGTCAATAATGCAGTTCAGGAGGGTTCCTCCTTCGTGACCTCAGGAGACCCTTAGTATCTTCCCAAGGCCCACGTCCTGCTGTGCTGCATGTGAGGGCTTAGTACAAAAAAAAAAATGCTCAATTCCAGGGAGTTTGGAAGTTAAAACATGTTTGAGGACGTGGAGTTAGACTCAAATGTATGTGGGACTGGGAGGGGGGGGGCACTAGAGCTGTATCTTGTGAGGACTGAATACTTGTCTAAACAGTTTGGGTTTTGTGTTAACCGATCCCCGGAGTGTTGGGGCAACCGAGTGAGGGCATGAAGTGATCAGGGCTTATACTCAGACCTTCCTTAGGACTTGTTTCCTTGGAAATAATCATGAAGTCTAATATCTTGTCAAAACTTCATAGTAATTGGGCTGTTTATAATGTAAATATAAAGGCATCTATTAATTCTGTACCTTTTGACATGGTTCAGACTGCTTTGATCCTTTGAAATTAAACATGTACCATACATAGTGTGTACTTTGATGAGTTACAGTTTGTAGTAACTTGATTGGCCCTCACTCCCGGACTGTGCTGTAGGTCTGCGCCTCCCAAGTTTTCAGTGCTCCAGGTCTATAAATTCCCATAGTGTCCCCTCCCCCATAGACACCCCTCAAACGGTCAGGTAGTTTAGATTGGGGCTTTTGCTGTTAGGTCAAGTGTGTTGGGTCTTAGCTGATTATGGTCTTACAGTCTCTGGAATTCTCCAGAGAAACTGCAAGATTTATGGCATATATCACTAATATAGTTATCCCCACTAACATGTTGCCCTGAGTTTTTTCCATTTTCATGTTTGACTGTTTATCACAGAATAACAGGTATATTGCTCACAAATATGACAGTGTATTCTCAAGGTCATGATTTGAACTAAAATCCTGTACTTAAGGTAATCGTCTTAAACAAGTGGTGTTCATATTAAGAGATGCCATCAATTTAGTTTATTGCTACAGTTTTAAGATAGGGCAGTTATGAAAAGGGTTTCATATAAATTTGCTACGAGCCAAGAGAATGACAATTTCTCCATTTTCATTTGAGAAAAAATTTTTTGAGATAGGGTTTCATTATGTTGTTGAGGCTGGCCTTGAGCTCATACAGCCTAGGCTGGCCTTGAATTTGTGGTGCTCTTCCTGCCTCAGCCTCCTGAGTGCCAGTATTACAGACATGTGCTACCACACCATGCTCATTTAGAAAAATTGTCAAGGAGTTTACATGCCTGTGATATCAAAGTGTGTCTTACATGTGTTCATATCTAGCCTTTATAAAAACCTGATTTATAGCATGAATAGTACGTATTGTAATTGTTATTTCCACTGATTATGTTTGTTATATCTTTTATCTAGATGACCCCCCAAAACCTCATGGAGTCATACATAGGTGGGGTTTTCAGAAGCTGCTGAATCCAGAGTGTATGAGGCTGGGATTAAATGTGTCATGCTGGGGTTAAGGGTATGAGTGCTACCCCGTCAGGGTGGGCAGCGTGGATGGAATGTAAGGGACAGAAAGAAGGCTGGTGCAGTCACTTGCTGCTGCTGCTGCTGCTGCTGCTGCTGCTGCTGCTGCTGCTGCTGCTTCTGCTTGTCTGTTGCTCCCTCCTGCCTGTTCTGTGGCACCCTGTGCCCTGCCACCCTGCCTTGGAGCCAGCTGATTATGCACCGAAATCTCTGCAGACATTGAGCCAAAATACACTTTTCCTTCTTTGTTTGGATATATCGTGTGTTTTTTGCCTTAGTGAAGAGAAAGTAACTAAGACAATGTTGTTTTGAACATAAAACTTCACATATATGTTTACATTATATAAACTATATATATATAATACTATATAATATATAAGCATTTTACAGTTTATTTTCTCCCTTAAAAGTGAAAGTAAACTCTATTTTATGGTATATAATTGTTATTCAGTATTTCAGTTCAGTTGCCGAAAAAGATATTTAGGCCAAGAGTGAACTTTTGTGGTTAATTTCTATTTCTTTAATTTAGAAATATTTCCCACCTTTTATTTACTGAAGGTGAATGATTATTTTTGTGTAATTCTTTGTAGCTATAGAGACAGAATACTATTTTACAAGTTATAAGGTAAGAAAAATTTCATGCTCCTTGATGGGTTACAAAATTATGCCCCCCAAAATAGCTCTTTGGAACACAAATTATCCTTTCCTGGACAATTTTTTCACAAGAGATCTGTAGTTCTTGGAAAATCCCCTTTGAGCCCTCCAGACATGAGGTGTATTACTATAAATGTAGAGAACAGGGAATTCTGAGTTACAAACAAATGCCTATATGAAAGGTTTTTGGATGGGGTCTTGCCTGGTATTTTGAGCTGAAAATACTGCCTGTCATACTTTTCCCTCTTCTCTCTGATGTTCTCTTGGGAAGTGGAGGCCTCTTCATGAGTAGTAGTCTCAGTTTTGTTTCTTTCTCACTGACCCCCATAAATGTGGTCCCTGGTGCAATCTGTTCTTCCAGCATGCTCACTGGGCCTGGTGTTGGACTTCACTGTCAGAATGTCAAAGCTGATAGGCAGGAGGAACCTTCCCTCTGCTCCAGGCCCTCCTCCCTTTTTTGCTTATCAGATTGGGACACATTTTCCCATAGACATTATTCCTTCACTTGCTATATACTAGTTGAGTTTTCCTTGTTAGTACATTTACTGCTGAATGATGCAGGACATGAAATAATAGATGCTTATTTTTAAGGAATTTGCAATATTATAAAGAGACTGAGACTTGTATATACCTCACTGTTTAGTAAGTGCTGAATGAATGAGTGGAATTTAGGGACAAGAAACTTGGTTTAAAATAATTTAGGAGCTGAATTCCCAGGAACCTCTCCCTCCCCTTTCCATACACGTGTAAACACCCAGTACACAGTTGCCAAGAGGCAAAAGCTTCATTTAGAAGTCAAAATGGAAGACTTAACCTTTATGAATCCGTGGATTATAGTGTTCAGGTCAGAATTTTCAAATAGACTGGATCAAATAAAATATTATGAAACTTTAAGGCATGGGTATGTCTTAGGAAAATATGAAGAGCAAAATTTGAATTTAGGAAACACTTAATGAGAAATTATTGTTTTTATAAGAGTCAACATATATTTACAATTGCCAACTCTTTTCTCCTTTTAGAATGTTTGACCAGCCCAAAATACACAAATAGTATTTTAATTAATATTTTATCATTGAAATGTACCTGTTTTCTTAGGAGGCTAACTTATATCTTAATGGTAATTATAACCATCACCATGCTATCGATCTGAAGTGTTCATTAAATTGAAAAATGTTGTTTCTTAATAATTCTCACTAGATTCTGCTGATAAGTGAGTAATTCTGTTCAAAGCTGGAACAAGTATGATAATGTTATAATTACTTGGGACAGTGTTAAAATGAGGACATTTGAAGTGTATATGTTAAATGCACTAGAAATATAGTTTTTATTTTCTCACTGTTCTCATTCACTTTAATCTCTGGATTCCTTTTCACACAGATTTATGAAACATGATTTTAGGACCACTTGCCTCAAGGCCACCAAGAGAGTTTGCAGGTTCTGGAAGGACAGTGGACCCGCAGAATCAAGACTGTTCTGGGTGTGGATCCCGGAGTCTGCATTGTTGATCTTGCTAGATGATCTGTACTCTGAAGTTGGAGAATACAGTTGCACGTCATCTGGCCCGCAGATTTGTTTTGCTTGGTTTTCAGTAGTGGCAGTGTCATTTCAATATTTGGTGTGTTTGTAACCCTCAAGAATTGAAGTTTACACATATAAACGGAAATTTCTGGCTTCTTTTTGAGGCACCAGAATGCTTTTACAATAATAGGCCTGTGTTCCTACATGCCTCTCAGTGATCTGTTGTGCTGAACAACATCTGGGTTATTTGAAAGAGCCATGGGCCCTTGGATTTGCCACAGTCGATCCTTCCTGCATTTCATCCCGGGCCAAATAGTAGTTGACATTTACTTTCTTGTAACTGACCTGTCTCGTTCCATTTCGTTACCTGCTTAGAAGTCATATGAATTTGAGTTTTGGATGTTGGGGCCAGAGGTTGGAAGGACATGGCATTGAACCCTGGAAGACCAGAAATCTTATACTTGCTAAGAAATGAGCCTCTGAAGTAGAGCATTGGTACTAGAGAGAGATAATAGGGAGAAGATTAAGTTTTAGAAGTTGTCAACATTTGCAGTTGATTAAATTGAGGTGGGAACTGGATGGGAGAAGGAAGAATAGCAATGGTAGAATGGGGTGAAATGCAAGTAGGTGGAAAGAATGATTTGCTTTAAGACACAGACACTTTAAGTGACCACAGGATGTCAGTGCTAAGCAGTGAGATACCTCTCACTGTGGAGTGTTGGAGAGATTAAGTCCTGTACAGAGCACAGGAGAATCTCTTGGGTGTGTGTGTAATTTGTAAAAGAATGGTTTGAAGCCCACCGTTTTCCTGATACAAACAGATAAAAATTTAAATATCTACAAAATTGTGATTAACAAATAGGATGAAACAGTATATTCTCAACCTTAGTATAACTTAATAGAACAGAAATAATGGTGAGACTCCCTGGGTGGAGGCGTGTTCTATTCTAGACAGTGTGAAGTTTTTATCCAAATTTGTCACAGATTAACAAAGGGTAACACATGATGTATTGCAATAGGGTACTGTGGTGGCATTGTGATTTAATGACAGTTATTTCTTTCTTGCAAATAGTAACTTTATTTTTTTCTCCCTTTATCTTTTTCTTCCATATTTGAAATTGTGCTCTGTGAGTATGTAATTCTGTGGCTGTTAAGACCACATTGTATTCTACAAATTTTTTGCAAGACTTTTGTATTTCAAATAAATTGTTTCTTTGGGAACATGTCATAAATGGAAGTTGCATTTCCAAGGTAGCTCCCCTTTTACAGATCCTTCTTTATCTACATTGCAGATGAGTTGTTTTATTAATAGTATGAGTTTTAACTCTGGGAGCAGCTATGTACTGTATGATATGGGAACGGTTAAGAAAGTCCCTTCTTTTCTAAGTACAAGGCCTGAGCCTAGGCTATCTTTTGAAACTGCTAAATTTTAACTTTGAGATTCCTTAAATCCTTGTATCCTTTTTCTGTATAACAGTGCCTCTTCTTTCAAGCAACATGCCATCTTTTCTGACTGCCCTCAATCTTACCAGCTCCTTACTGTCCTTAAATTAGCTATTTTAGTTTCTTCCAGAAGTCTTTACTCTTTTTGCAACTTAACTCTTTTAAGCATTGGAATGAAATAAGTTGTGCTGATGTCATTTTTGTAGGTGCTACATTATTGTTCTGAAATATGATTTTTGCTGTGCATGGTAGCCACACCTGTACTACTCTGGGAAGCTGAGGCAGGAGGATTGCAAGGTGGAACCAAGCCTGGGCAACATGGCAAGACCCTGTCTCAAAAAATAAAAAGGGCTAGGGTATAGCTCAGTTGTGGAGTGCACCAGGGTTTGATCCCCAGTACCACCACCACCACAAAATAAAAAGACAAATGAATTCATTTGCTAGATATCCACATATCCATCACATAGCATGGCAAAGTGAAGAGACAGTGGAGAAAAATGTTTGGGAGAAGTGTAATCATAAACAGTCGTGATTGAATTGTAAGCTGTTTCTGCTTTGCAAGTCTTGCCTTTATTTACTTATTGAGCCCATTGCACTCAGAGCTTCTGTTTCTTTGTTTGTTTTTTGTGTTTTGAGACAGGGTCTCGCTTTGTAGTTCAGGCTGGCTCTGAGCTCACTATGTAGCCCAGGCAAGCCTCAAACTCAGCAATCCGCCTGTCTCTGCCTCCCGAGTGCTGGGATGACAGGCGTGAGCCACCACGCCCGGCAGAGCTTCTGTTTCTTTGTGACTGCTCCCTGGAGAGCAGCACAGAGTTTTCCAGCATGGAGGTTCAACAGAGTCAGCAAAAAGTAGCCACAGGGAACTGTGGATTTGTAATGGCCTGTGAGCTTTTTGAGTGAAATTAATATTCTCTAGTGGTCCAGTTCAAGCAGTAATTGATACAATACATTCATGTTTCTTACCCATAAATGATGACATGCTGTTTCAAACCTTAGACAATTTGATCATTGATGAATGTTATTAAAATAATAATAATATAATATAAACTGGTCATTCTTCCTATTTCTTGAAATGTATAGAACATAGACTTAGGTACATCTTTTTGCAAACCTGTATGTTCTAGCTGTGATTGTTATTATAATATAGGACTTAATTATGCATCAAATAATTTGGTGAAATGTGCATGTGAGGACACAAGAACTTTCTAGGAAGGTCAGAAGTCTTTGCATGAGCTTGAGAAAGCAGTGAAATGATGGCTACTGAACTAAGCATGAGTGAAGTAAGCCTGGGAAAAATAGCCCAAAAGCCCAAGAAAAATAACCAAAGCCTAGAAGGACTGTCATGGCTTTGCAGGTATCTGTGAGTTCTGTTTTCTAAAGAGAATGAAATTACATATAGTAGAAAATGCATTAAGGATACAAGGGACTATCCTGAACTCCAGGTGAACTTCTATGAAACTCCTGATGAACTTATATGAAAAGGCCTAAAATCAACTAACTTTACATTAAATGATTGATAGATTAAATGATTGATACATTAAATGAATGTATAATTGAATTTTGTCAGTTATAATAAAATGTTAAGGATAATTTGTACTTATGCCTCACTTTAACTTTTTTTTTTTTTTTTTGAGGCAGGGTCTCGCTTTGTAGTTCAGGCTGGCTCTGAGCTATAGCCCAGGCAAGCCTTGAACTCAGCAATCCTCCTGTCTCTGCCTCCCGAGTGCTGGGATTACAGGCATGAGCCACCACGCCTGGCACTGTGGTATGTGGTATTGATTGTTGGTGGGCGTGAGTCTCCACTCCCAGCATTGTATGTGGTTTCCGGGGATCGAACTCAGGACCTTGTGCTTGCAAGGCAGGTGCTGGAACCACTGAGCTAACCCTCCGGCCCCGACCTCACTTTAACTTTTAAAAATTAACCACTTGTTGGACCTTGTGTCTGTGTTTCCAAATAGAGCTCATTTTGCACAGGATCAAATGCAATTCTAGTTGGTGCTTCCTTTCTTTGCCATTTCTAGGCGTACTGAGGGACTAGCATACATTCAAGTCAAACTTTATTAAATGAGCATAGGAGACATTTTAAATTCTTTATAATTACTAACCAGAGAGTGCTACTTCATTACAAGATCCTTTCCATGATAGATAAAGACATTACTGAATGTAGAATTGTGTGTGTGTGTGTGTGTATAAAAAACTGGGGAATGATTTTAATATATAATGACTAAGTCCTTGTAATTAAGTTTTTTCAAAGGACTTACATAGTATATATTTGCTGGTACATTTGGGGTTCCTCATAGATAATCTTGGGGGATCCCAAATATTTGCAAGTTGCCTTTCCTCCTAGTACTGCTTGCTTTTTAATTTTTTTTTTTTTTAAGTAGGATGTTTGTGAAGTTGCAAGTATACTAGTGAAGCCGGATAGAGAGTATCTAGAGCTGTTGGGAACAGTCCTGTTTGGGAGAAATAATTGTAAGGTCAAAACTGATCAGGCCTTCCTGCAGACAGTCTTTGGACGTAACTATGTTCCAAAAGAATCCTGTTTGGGAGACATAATTGGAATGCCCTTCCTGGCTGCCTAGACTTTGCATTCAGCTTACCATCACCCTGGATAACAAGGACTCTGGTCGTCCCACATGCTGTGATGCTTCAAGGTGGAACTGCTCCATTGCAGTGTTTACCCTGCCTTCTGAGTCTTTGTTACATTTTTGTTACTGGAGAGGTACTGATTTCTTACTGAAGAGGTGGCAGGCTCGGGCCTGGAGTCTTTTGCTACCCAGAGTAGCATGGATCAGG
>PVIC010051736.1:0-12383 GCA_004025085.1 Thryonomys swinderianus
GTCACCTTCTTAGCTTTGAAGTTTGACACAGCGGAGGACAGAGAACGTCCGGCTGGTGGCCTCAGGGCAGGGCTGAAGCTTGAGGAGGCTAGCAGAGGAACAGCAGAGGGGTAGGGACAGGCAGGGTCCACATTCCTGCACTCGGCCTTGCAGGACGCTGCGGGCTCAGACTTGCAGTCCTCCTGCCCCAGCCTCACAGCGCGGGGACTATAGCTGTGCGCCACCATGTCTGGCTCTGTCCCTCTTTTACAGATGAGGAGAGGGGCTCCTGAGAACTGAACTATGTGTTCAGGGCACCACAGCAGCTGGGAGATCTCAAATGCAGGTTCCTCGGAGCTCCCCAGCCCGGGGCTGGCCTGGGACCTTCTCTAACCCCCAGGACCCCAAACTGAACTCAGCAAGTTCTTCTGTGTCCTGTTTACAGCCGGGCACCCCAGGTCTGCTGCAGAGAAGATGCTGCTGATGTGAAACTCCTAAAGGAGAGCAGGTTCCAGTCCTACCTCAGCCCCCACCTCCCTGCCCAGTTTCTGGCTCCTCTTGGGTCCTCAGTTTGCCCTCCTGGGAAATGGGTCCAGTGCTCCAGCACAGAAAAGGCTAGATGGTGACAGGTCTGTCAGATCACCTACCAATTACCTCTATTGCCACAGTCCCAGGCCACACCTCATAAGACCGAGGCCCAGCCTCAGCCACAGAGATGACCAGTGGCCAGTGTGGGCCCTGGGAGCCGGAAGCCGCTCCCATGCCCACCGCCTGGGAATCCAGCCCGGACACCTGTGCTAGGAGAGCAGAGTCCACATCCGGCTCCAGGGGATGGGCTCTGGTCCCTCAGGGAGACCCGACGCCGGGGGATGGGGCGGCTCACACTCGTGTGTCGCCTCCACCCCAACTCATACACCCAGAGAGCGATCGAGACCCAGGGAAACTGAGGCAGGAGGGCACACGGGCACGTGTGGAGGTGAGAGGGGCCAGCTGGGAAGTCGCCTCGGTTCCGCTTCCTCACCTGCTCTCCGGGATCTGTCCGTTGGTCCGATCGTCGGGGATCTGTGGGGCTCCAGCGAGTTCCGTGCGGCCAGGAACTCTGCCTCCGCGGAGTTACTAGAGTGCGAGCCCCAGAGGGAAGGGGCGGGGTGTGAGGCTCGACCACGCCCCCGAGACCACGCTCCCGCGTGGCCACGCCCATCCCTTCCCCGCCCGCGCGGAAGAGACCGAAGAGGCACTGGGCGGCAGGGGCGGACCCAACACGCGGGTTTAGCCAATGGTAGCGTGGGCGATGTACAAAGAGGCCAATAGAAGCGAGTCACCGCGGCGGAGAATGAAGTGGGCGTGCCCTGGGCGGAGCCAGGCGTCTGTAAGGCCGCGATTCCTTCGGAATCTGAGCGCTTCCTCACCTGCGGGTGTGCAACTAGCGGGCTGAAGGCAACTGCTGGGGAAAGGAAAAGGAGTGGGGGTGCGGGAGGGAGGGAAAGCCCTGCAGAGAAACAGATCACCACGTGGCTCTGCACAGGCTCCTTCTTTCAGTTTATCCACCTGGGTAGGAGGATTTGGGCTGACGCATGTTCCTAGCTGCTGATACAACCTTGTCATGCTGGCACTCTGGGCGGCTGAGGCAGGAGGACCTCAAATTCGAGCCTATGCTGGGCAATTTAAGGAGACCCTGTCTAGATACATATAGGCTGGAGAGACAGCCTGGTCCAAAGACCAGGGTTGTAGGTGAACCCGTGGGGTGAGGTTTGGGGCAGGCCCCAGCTGGACAGACCCTGGGAATCCCCACAGAGCAGCCCCCGCCAGCTGCGATTTCCGTGGGATGCGGAAGGAGGATGCAGCTGTGCGCCCTGGGAACTGGGCCCTGGAGCTGCTCCCAGCCCTGCGCTCCATTTCTGCCCCGTGGTCCTGCCCAGGTCGGTGCCCCATCCAGCTAGGGCGAGGAGAGCCCACGACCGCTAAGCTCAGTTCTCCACCCAGCGAGTTGTGCCCCGGGTGCCGTTCTGACCTGCAGAGAGGCGGTCAGGCGGATCTTGACCTCGAGAGACAAGAACAGTCTGACTCTCCCGTTATGGAGGGAAAAACTGGGGCCCAGAGAGGGGAGGAACTTCCCGAGCCACGCAGGCCCCAGCGGCACACCGGAAGCCCAGGCTCCTCCCACCCCACCCCACCCCCGTGGGTCCTGGGCTCTGTGTACCCTTGGGCCGGACACAGACGGGCCAAGACAGAGTGTGACCGAGGTGGGCTCTGGGTCCAGCCCAATTTGGGGGCTGGAGTGCTGCTCCGTGCGGGATGCCCAGCTGTGAGGTGGGGATCCCCAGGCCTCATCCCAGGGCCTGGGGAGAAAAGCTTTGTTATCCTTCGCCTGAATATGTTTGTGCCCAGCCTGTTTCCCAAATCCCGGAAAGTCTATGGGTCGCCACATAAGACAGTGAAGTGTTTTTTTGTTTTTGTTTTTTGGTGGTACCGGGGATCAAACTTGGGCCCTGTGCTTCCAAGGTAGGTGTGGTACCACTTGAGCTAAATCCCCGGCCCCAAGATGGTGAATTTTAAAAACGCCAATGCAGATGTGGAGAAACAGGGAGCCTTGTACGTTGCTTCCAAGAACATACAACAGCCAGGGATTTAGCTCAAGTGGTACTGCGCCTACCTCGTAAACACAAGGGCCCGATTTCAATCCCCGGTACCACCCCCCCAAAAAAAACACAACAAAGCGAAGCAATCCCCATGGAGAACCCCTTGACTTGAGCTAGAATTCCACGCTCTGTGCGTACCCAAAAATGCCCAAAGCAGAGTCCCCAGAGATCTGCGGACAGCTGTATTAGTAACAGCATTATTCACAGTAAGACAAAGGTGGAAAAAACCCAGGATGAGAGAATGGTTACGTGCAGTGTGGTCCATTGCATGCTAGAATATTATTCAGCCAGGAGAAAGGAGATCCCGACCCCACCCCAGCAGAGACGGACCTTGAGGCCGTGCTGCTCCGTGAGTTGGGCCACACACTGAAAGACACGTACTGCAGGATTCCACTCCGGTATTATCAGATCCACGGAGACACAGTGGAAGCTGGTGGCACCCTGCTGGGGAGACGATGAGAGTTAATGTTTGTTTCTTTTTTGTGGACCTGGGAATTGAACTGAGGACCTTGCACTTGCCAGCCAGGCAGCAGCAGCCTTGGTTGTTGTTGTTGTTTGATTGTTTTCTGAGATAGGGTCTCACTATGTAGTTCGGGCTGGTCTCAAACTCGCTGTGTAGCCCAGGCTGGCCTCAAACTTGCAGCGATCCTCTTGCCTCAGCCTCCTGAGTGCTGGAATGACAGGCACGTGCCACTGCCGCTGACCTGGAGGCAGTGTTTCATGGCGGCGGCTCCGTTTGAGGAGATGAGAAAGTTCTGGGGTGTACATTGCTGAGGGCCGCACTCCACGGGAATGCGCTTGCTGCTCCAGCACTCTGTCCCTAACAGCGAAAAGACACAAATCGTAAAAATTTCCATGTAAAAAATGTAGAACTGCCGGGCATGGTGGCTCACACCTGTCATCCTCAGGAGGCAGAGGCAGGAGGATCATGAGTTCAAAGGCACCCTGGGAAACTTAGCAATTTAATCAGACCCTGTCTCAAAATTTAAAAAAACAAAACAAAACAAAACACACACACACACACACACACACACACACACACACACACACACACTGAGGTGGATAAGCCCTAAAGACCAGGCAGGGCCCAGGAGGGGCACTAAACTGTGTGGGACTGGGCCTGGGTTGGGCCTCTAGCCTGCTGGGGTAGGGACTCAGGCTAAGCCAAGGCTCTACCAGGATCGCAGCTCTTCCTGGGGCAAGGTTCAGCCCAGGGAGAGTCTTCCTGGCTGAGACAAAAATACCTGACGGCCAAAGTTAAAGGACGAAGGGTTAGTTTGGGCTTCAAATTTGCAGAGGGTGCAGGGGCTGGGTCCAGGGCGGGGCAGCTCCGCAGAGGGGGACAGCTCGGCGCTGGCAGAAGGCAGCAGAGGAATCAAGAAGCAAAACAGCAGGGGACCAGGACGAGCAGCGACCTCCTTCTGGGCCCTGGGCCCTCTCCAGGCTGCACGCCCGCGGGTGCGTAACGCCGGGGGTTCCCCTCAGCACAGTCAGGACTGTGCAGAAACCGGTCAGTGGACCCCTCCAGTGAGCACATGGCCTTAATCCCACATCGCTCGCTCCAGATCCGGCCACCTCCCACCCGTGCGGCTCTGATCCACAGCTGGACGGAGGCTCTACTGGGAGGGTTTGGCGTCTGGGACTCTGGGGTTCTGGGGCCAGCCAGTCAGGAGCTATCGGGCTCGGGACGTAGCTCACGCAGCAGGGTTTTAGGCTAGAATGGGGAGCTTCTCCCGGGGTTGGAGAGCCCTTCCAGGGTTTAGGGTTCAGCAGGAGGGCCCCAACTGGGATTGAGGTTCAGCCTGGAATTGGGGCCTTTATAGAGGTAAGGGAGTCAGGAGGTTCCAGGCTGTTCTGGGATTGGGGGTCACCACCGGACTGGAGTCAGTACAGAGTCGGAGCTCAGTTGGTTATGCAGCGGGGCGGTGTACCCCAATAAAACGCAGATCCCAGGTCCCGGGATTCGGGCCGATCCCGGCCTCTTCCAGCAGGGGGCGCGCGCAGCCCACAACCCAGACAGCGGCCGCAGCTCCCAGGAAACGCCGGCGGGTGGCCGGGGACTGGGCCCAAATCCTTTGAGACTCCAGACTCATTAGCTACCCCTGAACGCTGAGGCCCGGCCCTGCACCCCATGGAGCTGTGCGATCTGCAACCAGGGACCCCCTTCCCTGGGCCTCGGCTTCAAGCCTGCGCAGTGGAGGCCTGATGGGGCCTCCCAGGACCCCTGCTCCCGGCCTGGCGCTGCCCCAGCTGTTGGGGAGTCTGGCTCCTGCACGTGCTGGAGCATCTGTCCCAGCCCTTCGGGCAGCCCAGGACTCCCTCCCAGGCCACTTGGGAAAAGGACCGGGTGGGCGGGAGGCGGCAGTGCGGCCCTGCCAGCGGCCAGCGAGGCCCCGGGCTGTCCCCTCCCCACGTCGGGTGCCGGCCTGGAGACTGCGGCCCTCTCTTTCCCACCACGCCAAGCCGGGCCGCTGCCGCCACCCCGCAGTCACCCCAGGGAGGGTGTATTTACAATGTCGCTGCAGACACCAGCCGGCTGGCTGCCTGCGTGTGGGAAGCGGGTGTCTGGAGAGATAAATGACACGAGTGTCCGCGTGAGGGCGTGGGCGTGTGTGGCTGGGGAGGGGCAGCCCCATCTGCTGCTGTCTCCCAGGGTAATGAGCCCCGGGCCTCCTGGGGATGGAACTCAAGCGCCCTTAGACTTAGCCGGCAAAAGCCGCAGGGGTCGGCTGAGCACAAAACCCCCCAGGACAGAGGTGCTGAGCCTTGAAGAAGACTGAATTCTGAAGCTCTTTGATCAAGCTGGGCCTGAAACCCCTGGCTTGGCAGTCTCTGGAACCTCTGAACTTAGAGATACTTCTTTTTTTTGAGACAGGGTCTGGCTTTGTAGTTCAGGCTGGCCCTGAGCTCACTCTGTAGTCCAGGCAAACCTCGAACTCAGCAATCCTCCTGTCTCTGCCTCCCGAGTGCTGGGATTACAGGTGTGAGCCACCACGCCCGGCACTGTGGTATGCGGTATTGATTGTTGGTGGGCATGAGTCTCCACGCCCAGCATTGCATGTGGTTACCGGGGATCAAACTCAGGACCTTGTGCTTGCGAGGCAGGCACCAGAACCACTGAGCTAACCCTCCAGCCCGATGACCAGTTACTTTCTATGTGACTCTGAAAGAATCACACGCTGAACATCAGCTTTCTCATGTGCAAAATGAGTACCTACTCACTTCTGTGCCCGGACCGTGCTGACTAGGGTGTAGCTGAGGACAGGAGGGCACTGTGCCTGACCTCTGGGAACTCTCAGGCTTCGATGGGTTGCTGCCAGGGGCCTGGCACCTCAGGAAGGCTTTCTGCACCATTGGGCCCTGTGCCCTTGAGTAATCAAGGGCCCCTGATCTCCTGGAGTGAGTCCCCACCCTTCTTACTGGGGTAGAACGCAGGACTTTTGCGTTGAGCTATATTCCAATACTTATTACTTTTATTTATTTATTTATTTATTTATTTGCTTTTTGAGACAGGGTCTCGCTTTGTAGTTCAGGCTGGCCCTGAGCTCACTCTGTAGTCCAGGCAAACCTCGAACTCAGCAATCCTCCTGTCTCTGCCTCCCGAGTGCTGGGATGACAGGCGTGAGCCACCATGCCCGGCATTGTGGTAGGAGGCATTGATTGTTGGTGGGCGTGTCTCCACGCCCAGCATTATATGTGATTACCGGGGATCGAACTCAGGACCTTGCGCTTGCGAGGCAGGCGCCGGAACCACTGAGCTAACCCTCCAGCCCTTATTACTTTTATTTTGACACAGGGTCTCACTAAGTTGCCCAGGCTGGGCTCAAACTTGAGATCCTCCTGCCTCAGCCTGCCTAGTGCTACCACGACGGGCGTGTGCTAGCATGCAGTGGGGAGGGAGAAGTGGCAATGCCAGAGCCCCGTGGGAGCCGCCTGCTCCGGGTTTGTCCTCCACTGCACGGTCTATTTCCGCGGCTGTCCTCACAGCCAACCCCATGACTCGGTGGCTTCTATGCCTCAGGGTGGGGGTGCCGCTGACCTCATCTTGCCACCTCCTCGAGGTGCAGGAACAGAAGGTCTGCGTGGCGGACGTCATCTGCGTCCTTGCCACAACCAGAGGAGAGAGGCTGTGCGGTGGACGGTCTTTAGTGAACACGAAGCCCAGAGAGGGAGCTTGCGTGCCCTGAGATGTTCAGCGCACGAGCCTGTGGTCTGGGATTGGCTTCCGCCCCGCGGCGCTGCTCCTCAGTGTTTTCTCCATGGAGCCGCCAGAGGGCGCCATGAGCGCCGAGTCTGGTCCCTCCTCTGCCCTCTGTCCTCCAGGCTCGCACCTCCCGGGGCCAAAGCCCAGCTCCTCCCCGCAGCCCATGGGCCCCTGCAGGTCCCTCCTGTGCCACCTCTCCTCCCCTGCTCCCTCTCTGTCTCTGGCTCCCTCTGCTCCAGCCACCCAGGGCCTTTGCACCGGCTTCTCCTGCTGTTCTTTATTTTTTATTTTTTAGGTAGAGATAGGATCTTGCTAAATTGCCCAGGCTGGGTTTGAACTTTCAGTCCTCCTGCCTCAGCCTCCTGAGAAGCTGGCACTACAGATGTGTGCCAGTGCTTGTCACCTCGACAGTTCTTAATCACAAAAGTGAAGAAGGGGGCTGGGGATTTAGCTCAGTGCTTCTGGCATCTGCCTGGCAAGCACAAGGTCCCAAGTTCAATCCCTGGAACCACACACCACATTGCGGGGCATGGTGGCTCATGCCTGTAATCCAAGCACAGGGGAGGCAGAGGCAGGAGCATGGCTGAGTTGGAGGCCTGGCCTGGGCTACATAGTGAGCTCAGCCAGCCTGAACTACAAAGCCAGACCCTGTCTTAAAAATCAGAAACAAAACAAAAAACATGCGTCACATAATGGTGAGTAGCGGGTACCCTGCCCCAGATAAAGCTGGTTGCGGAGATGGGGGAGGGACGGTGTCCTTAGGTGGAATCTCAGGAGAAGTGCCTGGAGCAGAGACCTGAGGGAGGCGAAGGCCCAGGCAGGAGAGCATGCTGGGTAGAGGGCGCTGTGTGTGCAAAGGCCCTGAGGCCCAGGGCCTGGAGCTGCTGCTGGGATGGATGGAGGATGTGGAGGGTCACCTGGTACTTACAGGCGCTCTGGGCCAGCGCTAGTCATGGATGGGCACAGAGTCTCTGCCTGCCCCGCAGTCCACTCTGTGGGTTCTCAGCCCTTCCCCCACAGAAGGCTCAGGGAGGGGACGTGCCCCGCTCACAGCAGCAGAGGGCTCCGGCCCAGGCTGGCCCTGCCATGTGCGACCCCTTGGGGTGGAGAGATCTTAGCCAGCTGTTGATATGCATGCTAGAAACATCTCTCTCTCTCTTTCTTTCTTTCCTTCCTTCCTCCTTTCTTCCTTCTTTTCTCTTTCTTTCTTTCCTTCCTTCCTTCCTTCTTCCTTCCTTCCTTTCCTTCTCTCTCTCTCCTTCTCTCTCTCTCTCTCTTTCTTTCTTTCTTTTCGTTCTCCTTTGAGACAGGGTTTTGCTATGTAGTCCAGACCAGTCTTGAACTCACGACAATCCTCCTGCCTCAGCCTCCCAAGTGCTGGGATTACAGGTGTCCACCACCACAAGTGCCTATGAAATCCCAACACTCAGAAGGCTGAGGCAGGAGAATCTCAAGATCGAGGCCAGTTTGAGCAACTTAGCAAGATCCTATCTCAAAATAAAAATATAAAGGGTTGGTGGTATAACTCAGTAGCGAGGGCTTCACAAGGCCCTGGGCTCCAACCTCAGCACCTACTACCTGCCCCCTAGGAAGGGGCAACCCCATTTTCTTTGGGAGACCCACCTCTCACATCTGCCTCACTAGTCAACTCTACCCGCAAGTTATACTGGCCAATTAGAGTATTACAGCTACCCAGGGTGGCTCTGATTGGCCAGGGATGACCCAATGACAATGAGAAGATCACCTCTCTCATGACATTAGCTGAGCTCCGGGATCCAACCCCACCTGAAGCTACGTGGGTTGCTTTTGTCAATGACTAAATACCAGTTTCCTCTTTGGTGTTACTGGGGTGGTAGGGCTTTCGAGCACTAGCAAAGGCATTTTGTCTAGACTGTTTCCTGGGTTAATGTGTAGGATCTAGGAATCTCTGGGTTATCTTTGCGGAAAATTTGCCAGACCTAATGAGATGCCTCTCCAGGTTCTAAGCATCTGAAACTAGACCCTGTTGGCTTTTCCAGGCTTCACTTGGTGGTGATGTTTGTCTGGGGACAGGGTTGCCTCACACCCTGAGATCAAAAGCCATCAGGCAGGCTGTTATTTTATTATATTATATTTTATTTTACTTTTTAGTGCTGGCCTGAAGCTCAGGACCTCAGCGTGCTGAGCAAGCGCTCACCCCCGAGTCGCACGCACGCCAAACTGGCAGCCTGTTTAGCTGGGAGCCGGCAGGGCGGTTCCGCAGCTGGCTGAAGGCGGCTGGCTCTGACACGAGCGGGGTCGGGGCGCTGGGCGGGGGACAGGAGCCCCTGGGAGGCACCCGGCCCAGAGAGGCAGGAACAGGCAGCGCGGCCGCCGCTGTGCTGGGGCCCTCGAGGGCCGGGGTGGCGCTGGCCTCGGTCGGGCTGCGGGCCGCGCTCCCGCCAGGCCTGCCGCTCAGGAGCCAGGGAAGAAGCGCCTGAACCGGGTTATTTTCTCCCGTTTTTCCACGGGGCGCGGCCGCGAACAGCAATGCTTCATCCATCCGCTTTTTAAATTTAGCGCAGCTCACATGAAACTCAGTAGAAGAAAAACAAGAAGTTATAAAAATACGATTCTATTCTCTGTCGCGGGTAGTGGAGGGAGTGGGGCGGCAGAGAGGGAGGCACTCAGGGGCTGAGGGAGGCGGGGCCCGAGGATCCAGGTTCCGGGTCCCTGTGTCCCTGCGGGTCCTCGGGAGCTACCGTCTTCCCCTCGTCCCGGGCAGCCTCAGCCTCCTCCTCTGCCTGCCCCCGACAGTTTGGGCTTCCTACACCCTTGCCGGGTGGCCAATGAGGAATCCAGATCCTACGCAAAGCACAGCGGTGCATGTTGTCTGTGAGCTCAGCACTTGGGAGGGAGGCTGAGGCAGGAGGATCGCGGGGGGGCGGAGAGCCCAGTCTGGGCAGCTCAGCAAATGAACAGGAATATGTTGCAAAGTAGAGAAATAAAAAGGGTGGGGGGGTGTGTGGCTCAGTATGGAGGCTCTGAGTTCGACTCCCAGCACCAGAGAAAAGCAAACTTGGGGGGTGTGTGGCCGCGAGTGCTGTCACCTTCTGCCTGTGCACGTACACTGTACCCGTGGCCCCTTGGGTGCCCACGAGCCTCGGCGATCCACGGCCTCCTGGGTTAGGGTTAGGTTTAGGGTAAGGGTTAGGCTCGCACCGGGCGTCTCGGCCTTCAAGGCCCACAGCAGCAAGGTGAGCCAGCAGGCCCCGGCCCCTCACGGGCTGCCCTCTCCCTTCCTCCCCTTCCCTCTGTGGCACTGCTGGGAAGAGACTCCGCTAGGCAAGCACTGGCCTCTGAGTGGCACATTCAACCTCTATTTATTCGCATTACTGGGAGTTGAATTCATGAACTTGCGCTTAACAGCCAGGCGGTGGCGCCACCGAGCTACATCTCCGCCCTTTATTATTTTGAGGCAATTCTCTTTAAATTGCCCGGGCTGGCTTCAATCCGAGGCCTCCGGCCTCAGCCTACAGGTGCGAGGGCGGCGGTCCTGTCTACTGTGCTGTGCAGCCGGGTCTCCAGCCCTAACCCCGACCAGGCCCCGGCCCGCTGGTCTTCACCTGGTCACTGTCACGCCCATTGCTACGCAGCGCCTCAGCTCTTCTCCCTCAGGCCTTCTGCCCCGCCTGCCCACGCGGAGTCCCTGGGCCCCTGGCCCCCCTTGCGGGAGCAAAGCGGCCATGAGTGGGTGCGGGTCCCACACGGGCCCGGGCCCCCATTGCCTCTCCACCTCTGCGGACGGAGACCAGATCAGCATTGGAGACTCCCCGTGACGCTGGAATTGCAAATGTCAGGGCCGCTTTTTTCATCTTTTATCCCTGGGTAGGAGGTGGGTCCTAACTGATGCTGGGCCCTGAAGGTTTCCCGTGGAGACCCCTTGTACCCTCTTCTGGTGAGGTTCATGGGGGGAGAAGGGGGTCTGCAAGCTGTATTCACAGTGAGCACCGGGAGCAGGAAGAGGCTTTGGGAAGAAGCGTGTGTGGAGGCGGGAACGGCTGTGCAAAGGCCCTGGGGTAGGACAGAGCCCAGCGCGGTGCAGGGCGAGCCCGTCTGGTGGGAGCAGAGGAGCCGCGGGCAGAGGGAGGCGGGGAGGTGGGGAGGGAACAGGGGCCATGCAGGGCCGCAGGAGGGTCTGGGCTTTGGCCCCGGGGAGATGGGAGCCTGGGGCGGTGCGTGCCTGCAGCTGAAGCTACTCAGGAGGCTGAAACAGGAAGAGGAAAGAAAGAGAGAAGGAAGGAAGGAAGGAAAGAAAGAGAGAAAGGAAAAAAGAAATGAGGGAAAGAAAAAAGAAAGTGAGAGAGGAAAGAAAAGAGTGGGAAGACAGGAGAAGGAGAAAATTCTCAAAATATGAATAAGTGACCAGTGACAAGCCGGGTACAGCTGGGAGGGGGGTGTTTTCAGCCCCAAGCCTGCTTCAAGCGGCCTCTGGGCCCCTCCCCGTGTTGCCCGCCCCCCTCCACCCCAGGCCTAACCGTGCAGGAAATCCAGTCATGTTAGCAGGCCCGGGGTGGGGGGGTCCCAGAGTAGGGAGCTCAGGGGAGTAAATAATGACATTAGCTGTCTTTTTTTGTCCACAAGCGCACCTGGTGACTGGACTAGCAGGGGAGCTCTCTGGTCTCCAACGGCTTCAAGGGCTGTTTCCCCTCCCCTCCCCTCCCCTCCCCTCCCCTCTCCTCTCTCCTCTCCCTTCGCCTCCCCTTCTCTCTCGTTTTCTTACACATGCTAGGCAAGTGCTCACCACTAAGCTGTATCCCCCAGCCCCTTTTATTTTTTTATTTTGAGACAAGGATTTGCTAAGTTGCCCAGGCTAGGTTCCAACTTGAGATCCTCCTGCCTCAGCCTCCCAGGTAGCTGGGATAACAGATGTGCGCCACTGTGCCTGGTTACCTGTCAGGTCTTCCACCTCCTGAGTGCTGAGGCCAAGGAGAGAGCTAAGGAGTTAAGAACGTCAGATATTGGGTAGGAGGGTTAGCTCAGTGGTTCCGGCGCCTGCCTCGCAAGCGCAAGGACCTGAGTTCGATCCCTGGTAACCACATATAATGCTGGGCGTGGAGACACGCCCACCAGCCATCAACACCGCATACCACAATGCCGGACATGGTGGCTCACGCCTGTCATCCCAGCACCCGGGAGGCAGAGACAGGAGGATTGCTGAGTTCGCAGCGGCTTGCCTGGGCACCATAGTGAGCTCAGGGCCAGCCTGAACTACAAAGCAAGACCCTGTCGCCAAAAAGCAAAAAAAAAAAAAGAATGTCAGATATTTGTACTAAAGGACTAAGAGCTATGCTATGGATGGGGAAACTGAGGCCTGAAGCTGAACCTGAAGTCAGAGTTAGGTTCTATAGAATCCACTGTGATTCCTGCAAACAAATGGTGATTTTTTTCTCCTTGGAGTACCAGTGATGGAATGCAGGACCTCACACCAAGCCATATCCAGAGCCCCCTCCCTTTTTCTTTTCTTTTTTCTTTCTTTCTTTCCTTCTTTTCTTTCTTTCTTTCTTTCTTTCTTTCTTTCTTTCTTTCTTTCTTTCTTTCTT
>PVIC010051737.1:0-12391 GCA_004025085.1 Thryonomys swinderianus
TGGGACCCGTAGTCCTAGTTTTCTGAGAAATCTCCACACAGATCTCCACAATGGTTGCACAAGTCTGCAATCCCACCAACAGTGTAGAAGGGTTCCTTTCTCCCCACAGCCACGCCAGCATTTATCGTTGGTTGACTTTGTGATCGCAGCCATTCTTTGTGGAGTGAGGTGGAATCTCAATGTTGTTTTCATTTGCATTGAAGATCACTTCTTTGCTCAGCTAATTGCATTTTTTTTTACATTTATTACCAAGACACTGATCAGTATCACAACTAGATAACTCCTTGTTTTGAAGAGAACCGCTCTCTTGGCAAAATGAAAACAATTTTAATACTTGGTAATGCAGGAAAAAAGCAAGCTATACAAACTAAATGTTAAATTAAGAGTTAAAGAAAAGACCATTAACTTGTAGGAGTTCCCTGAAGTCCTCTTCAGAATACTACAAAGATTTCTCCTAGTTTTTCATCTGGATTTTCCTTGCTAATCAAGGTCCAATGTGGAGATTTTGGTTCCATTCAACTGTATTGTTCTCTAATCTGTGTGAACAGGTATAGTATTTCTATTTTGCTAATGATAAATGAGTTCCTGTGGGCAAATGTGAGATACCAGATTAGGATACTGTTGCTATGGAAATAAGTATTCCTAACTTGATACAACCAAATTCTCAACACAGAGTTCATACACTGAAACCTACTTGTGTTGGGGGGGGGGCTGACTGGCACTCCAGCTTTCCCCTCAGTAATGATGCCATGTATGTTAGCTTTCCTTCTGCAGGAAGATTAGGAGACACGTGCAGAAGAAGATCTGAATGGACATTCCTCAAATTAATTCACCCTACTGGATTTCAAATAATGCACATGGAGAAACTGAATTGAATGATGCAGCAAATAAAATATTTTTCTTATATGCAATATAGATGAGTCAATTTCTCTGAGAAATTTAACTTTTTAATGTGCCAACTTTGTGTTTGTATTTCATTAGCAATGACTAATGAATAATCTGTTATTCTCTTGCAAGTGTCAAAATGATGACATTGTGGGAAATCTTACTCCAGCAAGGCTGAAAAAGCATGTATTTTCATTTTTTGGTAGGTACCGAATCCCTGACTTTATTTCTGTGGTGGCAGATACCATGATTAGAGAGGAATTATGAAATTCATAATAACAATATATACAAAAGTTCAGTGGAAAAATATGTACATCTTCTGTTATATAAGCTATAGTTAACTATACAATTAACACTGCATAAATATTACAGGATCACTAAATATACATAAAATCGTCCATTCACATTTTTAGTATCAAAAGATACCCAGATGGCTTTAATAAAGAACATAAACACACTATTTATGAAAAAAAATTCTGTTCTGATAATCTTGGTAAAAATACCACACTATAAGGTATGCATTCAGTACATAAAAATTTAACACAGAACACTCAACATCACTCCAAAATATATTCTCTCTCATTGTAAATCATTCATTTAATAAACAATGAAATCTTTTATATAGGACAATTCTCTTTCAACAATACACTATCTATGTGGCTTATTAAAATTAGAAAAGGCAGATAAACTTGAGCTTCCTACTTTCCTATATGTAAATCAAAAATATTGTTTAAAAAACTCAAATACAAAAAAAATATATTCTTTTGAGTTTTTAACCTCTGTCCTGTGCATCTAAGAGACAGATATACACACAGACTCAAACATAGACACTCAGAGAGGGCCTCTATTATTATTTTCTTCTAAACTCATTCATTCAAACCCTAGTAGAAGACAACTACAAAAAGCTACAGGAAAAAAATAGTATATGCTGTTATGTTGAAGAATGGGTGAAATTCAGGACAAGAGATTACTTTGTTTTTGTTTATTTAAATGTGAAAGTGGATTGCCATTTAAATAGAATATGCAAAGTAAACATTTCATATCCTAGTACAATAGCCAGTTTCAATACCTTTTTTTTTTTTTTTTTTGAGACAGGGTCTCACTTTGTAGTTCAGGCTGGCCCTGAGCTCACTATGGAGCCCAGGGAAGCCGCTGCGAACTCAGCAATCCTTCTGTCTCTGCCTCCCGAGTGCTGGGATGACAGGCGTGAGCCACTACGCCAGGCACTGTGGTATGTGGTATTGATTGCTGGTGGGCGTGAGTCTGCACACCCAGCATTGTATGTGGTTACTGGGGATCGAACTCAGGACCTTGCACTTGGGAGGCAGGCACCGGAACCACTGAGCTAAATCTCCAGCCCCCAAGGTGCTTTTCTTAAAAAAAAAAATAAAAAATAAAAATAACATGGGCCGGAGATTTAGCTCAGCGGTTCCGGTGCCTGCCTCACAAGCACAAGGTCCTGAGTTTGATCACGGTAACCACATACAATGCTGGGCGTGGTGA
Organism: Thryonomys swinderianus; assembly: GCA_004025085.1. Taxonomy (NCBI): domain Eukaryota; kingdom Metazoa; phylum Chordata; class Mammalia; order Rodentia; family Thryonomyidae; genus Thryonomys; species Thryonomys swinderianus. Next base: position 2,389 of record PVIC010051737.1, read on the forward strand.
CTCATGCCCACCAGCAAACAGTACCACATACAACAAAATGTGGTGGCTCACACCTGTAATCCCAGCACTCGGGAGGCAGAGGCAAGAGGATTGCTGAGTTTGAGGCTTGCCTGGGCTACATAGTGAGCTCAGGGCCAGCCTGAACTACAAAGCGAGACCCTGTCTCAAAAAAAAAAAAAAATACAGGGAAAGAGTGTTAACTTATAGCCAGGAGATGTCTGATGGTGACAGTGTCTTTTTTTTCTCTGTAAAGGGTAAACCTCCAGTCAGATACTTTTGTTCTCCTTTTCTAATACCCCTTTACAATCTTTTCCCCAAAGAATGAATGAAACAGAATTACCAATCTCACGTGTGATAAATAATTTGTAGCTGTTTAATTTGCACTTTCCTGATAAGCAGTGTGGCAGGTAGATTTTCCCAAAATGGCTGTATCAATATTCCCAGCCTACATTCTCTTCTTTAAAAGTAACTTTGACATCATTGGTACTAAGAGGTAAGGTCTATATGCCCTGGCTTGTCCCCATTCCTGAGTAAGAATCCCTGACAATGCAATGATTGATTCCATGTTACTAAATTTGGGGTTGTTGGTTAAGCTACAGTAGAAAATTATAGCAGTCAATTGTCTTTTTATGAATTAACTGGCCACTTAGGTTTCTTCTGTGTACTATTAGGAAACCTTGCCTGTTTGACTCTGGTTGTTTCTGTTTTGGTCATCTATTCTTCATATTAATCCTACTTTTGTCATGTATGTTATAAATACATTTTCATGTTAAGTGAGAGAAGTTTGAATTTTATGTAGCCCAGAAATTTAAAGTTACTTTTTGAGTTTTTGGATTTTGTATCATTTTTTAGGGAAAGCCTTTTCTATTTGAAGATTACAAAAAGTCTGTTTTCTTCCAGTACTTTTGTACTTTTTGTGTGATTAATCCACCATGAATGCATTATTTAATATGGTAAATGGTAAGATAAATCTAACTCTTAAATCATCAGCTGGGCTTATACTATTTATTTAAATAAGACATTTTTATCAGCTGACTTGAAAAATCTTTCAACTAAATTCTTAAATAATCAGATGCCTACTTTTGGATTCCATTCTGCTCATTGATCTAGCTGATCATTATTATAAAAATATCATTTAAAACATTTTCAATGGCTTTTTGAAAAGTTTTTCTATCTGGAAAAGCTGTAACCGGGCCTCATTTTTTGCCCTCATAATTTTTCTTGGCAGATTTTAAATACTTCATCTTTCAGATGAGTTTCAGAATCTATTTGCCAAGTGTCTTGAGAAAACTGCTTTAACTCAGAATGTGTGATAAGCTGACATTTATTATACTGCACCATCTTCACGTGAACAGTGTTTTCCCATTTATTCAGGTCACCTTTTAGGTCCTTTAGGAATGTTTTAGACACTCGGGAGGCAGAGACAAGGGGATTGCTGAGTTCACGGCAGCTTGCCTGGGCACCATAGTGAGCTCAGGGCCAGCCTGAACTACAAAGTGAGACCCTGTCTCAAAAAAAAAAAAAAAAAAGGAATGTTTTAGAAGTTTCCTTAATCTTGGACAATCCTTTCTGATTTATGTTGAGGTAGTTCATTCTTTTGTTACTTGTGGATTTGCACAAGCATTTTCCTAATTTGAAATTTCTAGAGCACAGTAAAACTATTGAATTGTATCTTTGTTATGTAACCATACATAACAAAATCATTTAACATAACATACATAATCCATACATAACAAAAATCTATTTAATATTTCTCATATTCAGCTATTATTATTCCTTTAACAGGCTTTCAACTAATTTGCCTTCAATTCTCTTTTGAAGAGGATTGAGATAATTATTCCTTTGAATATGGATTATACCTTCTGTGGCTAAACAAAAATTAGTATATGTTGAACAGAGCTAATTTTAAAATGCAAATTATAAATCATCTAATATTTTCTGAATTTTAGAATAATTTTCATCAGTTTAAAAATCAGCTTAATATTTAACTAAAATAAGGTTTGTTAAAAATCAAAAGACTAATATTTTGTGACACATGAAAATTAAATGAAATTCAAACATAAGTACCCACAAATACATTTTTTTTTTTTTTTTTTTTTTTTTTTTGCGGTACCAGGGATTGAACTCGGGCCTTTATGCATTCAAGGTTGGCGCGGTACCACTTGAGCTAAATCCCCAGCCCTCCACAAATAAATTTTTATTTCAGCAAGCCACACTCATGTCTTTATCTATTATTTAGATTGCTTGTCTACATGGCAGAGTAGAACAGTTGAAATATAGATAAAATGTGTGTCACTTGTTCTCAGTGCTGTCACACTATCCAGATGTAGCTGTAATTTGACTGTGTTTCAAATATCATGATGTACTATGGATGTAATTACTTATTAAAATCATCATGTTAGGGTCAGGCGTGTTGGCTGGTGCCTGTAATCCCAGCATTCAGGAGGCAGAGGCAGGAGGATTGCTGAGTTTGAGGCTAGCCTGGGATACATAGTGAGTTCAGGACCAGGCTGAACTAAAGTGAGATCCCATCTCAAAAAAACTAAAAATAAATAAATAAAATCATCATTTTATACCTGATGTGTCAAAACAAAAAAAGAAAAGTGGTCTTCAAACGTTACATACATGGAGTGTGGATGCCTGTGACCATATAATATATGTAGCAACATTACAGCCACACTTAAAAAGTACAGTTATATGAGCATTACTAGATTAAATATTCATCACCAAGAAGTAATAGTTAATATACTAAAATATCTCATTACAGTATAATCAATTTGTGTTCAAAATAATTTTCTAAGTGGCTTCATTAGTTTGTCAAATAAGGAAATCTGTTTACTGATGGTGAGTAAATTAGATTGTGTTTGATGGCAGCCATTAGAGAAAATGAACTTACTTAACCTATTTGTTTTTAGTAAAAATAGTTGTTTGAAAAGTTGAAAATGTGTAGAGCAACACCAATGGTCAATTGAAAAATAAAGGAAATGGTTTTGAGTAGTTTTCCTTGTTGCTTGATAAAGTGACAGATGTAACTACCACTTTTCAGTTACTGATCTAAAGAATCAATCCTGAGTTAGAAGTGACTTAGTACTTTACCTCTATCATAGCTATATTATAAAAAAATAGGAGAAAATATTTTCAAAAGAGGCTGACAATTTAGTACAACCTGAATGAAAATCATCTAAGATATGTTCTAATTACTAGCAGAAAATATTTGTTTTAAAGTAGAGAAAAGGCTTAGTTGCATAAATTTATACAACTTATAAAAATGCAGGGCACTGTAAGTATTGTATTATTCATCACCAGGAGCACTGGGGAAAATAATTAAATCCATCTTGTATAAACAAAACAGTACTTCCAATGGTGAGATTCATTCATTTTGAAACAAGGTCTCACTTTGTAGTTTAGGCTGACCCTGAACTCAAAACGTAGCCCAAGCAAGCCTTGAACTCAGCAATCCTCCTGCCTCTGGCTCCCAAGTGCTGAGATTACAGGCGTGAGCCACCATGCCCAACTTCTATTTTTCTGAATTTAATCAACATTAGTTCCATAAATATTTGTCAAAATTCAGTCCAAATATTCTATTTCTCTAAAAAGTAGCATATCAAATACTCAGGAATGCTATATTTTTATACAACTGTTATTAAATTTTTTATTTTTTATTAGCAAAGATTTTTGGAATTTTTTTCCCTTGTTATGCAACTGCCTATATGATAGCGTTGATTTTGCCCCTTATTCCAGTGTATCTTATTTACTCTCTGACTTTTTAAGGAAAACATTGCCAGTCCCTTACCCAGAATATTTTCTTGCTGTCAAAGAAGCCTTGTAAAAGTAATTTTGAAAGTGATTTCTAAGCTCATGTTAGTCAGTACTTACTGTGTGTGAAGCTCTTTCCTTGTGAAAGATGTACTAATATTTCCAATTATAATATGGAGAAATTGAAGTTCAGAGTCTTTCCTCAAATAATACATTGGCAAAAGAACCAACCATGATTTAAATATGGCCTTCCTGACTACAATGCCCAAGCTGTATGGCCTTGAGGAAGTTGTTTAACCTCTCTGAGCTTCAGTTTTCTTATTTGTGAACTGGGGATTACAACTATAGTATCAACTATCATATTCAGGTTAATTTAAGCATTAAAATGATATATGGAAGGATTTAGAATAACTCTACTGAGGAACAGTCAAAAGTGGGCTGGTGGTGCAGTTACAGTAATAACATCAATAATTTATTATTTAGAAAGTTGATGAAAAACAGTTGTAATTGATCTGGCAATAAGAGAATTTTCACTTATTATAAAATCTATGTTACTAGGCTGATAAGAAAAGAAACACATATATTAAATACAAAAAATAAAGATTACATTTAAATATAACTAAAGAGATGTGCCAAGCAGTTGAGATCAGCCAGTTGGGGGTCATACTGATTTGTGAGAATTCTGAACAGTACAGATAGGTTTGGGGGCTGAGGAACTTGCTTCTCTCTACCTTGAGTTTGGGCAGCACCCTAAGGCTAGTCCTCCTTCCACTGTACTAAGAGAGGTAGAAAATAAATAATGAAGACCCAGGAAGTTCTTGAAGGAATAGGTGAAAGTACAAGCATTTTGGATCTCCAGGTTGAAACTTTAGTTACCTTTTCCTCCATATGAATCTTACTAAAAGTTTATAAATATATACTGCATATTTATGATTTAAATCATACTTATTATTTAGTCACAATGAACTCTGGGAAAGTCCTGTACATTAGAAGCTCCTGAAGATGACTCAGCACCCTAGTGATCACTCCTGTCAGTCTTACTTAGAGACTCAACAAAAGGCATCTAGGCTAGAGTGCACATCTTTTAAACCGGAAAGCCTAATTTATTTGCATGCTGTGTTGTTCTCTTTATTTCCCTGTTACTCCAACACCACTTTTCTGTTCATGCCAGTTTTTTGTTGGCACCAAATCTTCCCTGAGCACATTTTCCTGTGATCCTCCATAAATGTAGCTGCTTTACTTTTATTACTGAATGCACACTGTAGTGCAGACCCAGAGAGCAGAGAAACCACCAGGGTTGCCTTGTGTGGGCAAACAAGCTGTTCTATTCACCTGAGTAGAAACAGGTAGGCTGACTCTTTGACAGTGAATCTGAAAAAATATGGGTGGAGAACACAGGCTTAAGTAGAGAAGTGGTCGCTAGATAGTGACCTGGTGTTGGTCAGATAATTTGCTGTCTCGAGGAGTCTGGGGGCAAAGATAGGGCAGTCTGTGCTCCTCAGACTACACAGTAGTACAAATATTCTTCGAACTGAGGCTGGGATGTGATCGCCTTTCCCATTGGCACCAAATTTACCTATAACAGCTTTTCCCATGGGTGGCAAAATTTCCCCTGGGTGTGGCCAGCTGGAGAAGGGGTATGGTCAGACTGTGTCATGTCCTCAGGCATTTGCAATTCATTGTTTGCCATACACAAGAGCCTGGAATCTGCTCGATCCACCACATTGTTACACTGGGCTGCTGTGTGTAAACTTACTACCTTGGTCAAGTTGCTTAACTTCTCTGTTTCAGTATCCTTTATTAAATGTGGATTATAAGTAGTCTCTCATACAGGTGATGTGAGGATTTAAAAAATGCATCGAAGTTTCCTAGTATTGACAATGTAAGAATATGCTCAGTAAATGCTAGCTCATCTTCTCTGGCCTCTAGCCTTTCTAAATTGACTCAAGGCTTAAAAAGCAGAGTAAAGCAAAAACACAGAAAAGCAAAAAAAAAAAAAAAAAAAAAAAAAAAAAAAAAAAAAAAAAAAAAAAAAAAAAAAAAAAAAAAAAAAAAAAAAAAAAAAAAAAAAAAAAAAAAAAAAAAAAAAAAAAAAAAAAAAAAAAAAAAAAACCCAAAGTCTACAGCCCTAAACAAACCAGTAAACCAACTTGTTAATTGGGTGCTGGAAGACAAGGAGACTGTGAATAAGGAAACTATCAAAGGATTTACTAGAATTGCCAGATCAAGGAGAGTCAGTCAAGTTTGAATTTCAGGTGAGTAATCAAATTTTATAAGTACATCCCAAATACTCCATGAGACATACTTATACCAAATAAGTTATTCATTGTTTATGTGAAATTCTAATTTAGCTGCTTGTCTGGTATTTTTATTTACCATACTGGGAAGCTAAAACATGACAGAATTTTGTGTGAAACCTTAGTCCTCTATAGCTAAGACTCAGAATTCAATAGCCTAAAGTGTTTCCCAACTGCTAACTGCAAAGACATCAAGGAAAGTTTTACTTAACCCTTCAGTCCCTGCAAACCAAAGAGCTCAGTTGGGAAACCCCAATTGAGTGATTTTGTCTGCTATGCACCATCTCAGGGAGACTGTGCAGAGGCTGCCGAGAAACTCTGGCAGGCTGCCCATTGTTCCCTTGGGTCTCTCTGCCCCAGGTTTGCCTTCTGGTGGGGCTCTGTGGTCAGGGTGTGGCGAGTCTTTGTCTGTGCCCCTACCACACCCTGTTTAGTCCACCTGGGTTGGGGGTAGAGGACAGTGGCAGAAAACAAGTTGAAAGCTGGGGGAAAAATACATCAATTTAATATTTTTCTTCACTGGATTGTGCTTTGCTGTTTGGGTTTGCAAAACTTTATTACCTCAACGCAGAGTGGCCGCAGATTGTCATTGCTAGGGTTGATTTAATAGCCCGCTTGCACATAGTTCAACACAGATTGCTTTTGTTGCACTTTCAAACAGCTCCTGACGGTGGCTCCTTACGTTAAGGAGGAAGCTCTGTGGTTAAACTGTAGCCGAGGTATTTTTAGAGCCGTTACCATGTTAACCGAATTTTGTACAGTTCACCTGCAGGATATGCAGTAGCACTTAGGGCCTTCCCTAAACTATAGTTAAAAAAAAGAAAACAACAACCATGTAACAGTTAATGTCATGTTTAGAGCTAATTCCATGTTATCAGGAAAGCTACTCCCTGAATATGTGGGCTGCTAACAATTTTTTTTTTTAAATAGGTGCTGCTGGCCATTAGAGAGTATTATTTTTTTTCCTGTAATATAGATGAGTTGAAGGAACATAACCAAAAGGCTAAAATTGGTTAGTTCTAAAGGTCAGAGCCTGAAGGCAGTGACCCATTTGTTAATCATTAAGCTTTTTTAAGCCCAGTCTCTGACGGACTTCTGGCATTCTGCCACTTCTCTGGTCATTTTAAACTGCAAATTCTTGTACTGTTTCAGTTTTTAAATAGGTAGCAAAGGTTATGAGAAAGCCACCGTCCCCCCCTCCCCCCATCAAATGTGTTTGGATGCCAGGGTTGTTCTATGTTAAGCGAATCTTCCTAATAGGCCCAGCTATACAGCACAGAAAGAGGAACCCCTGAGCCCTCTAAAAAGGGAAGGTTTCTAGCTATTAGTCCCATGTTAATTAGCCCCATGCTTACCCCACAGTCTCATGATATTATGGATAAGATCAGAGTTCCAAAAACACTGCTTACTAGTGATTTTTCCAATAATCCCAGCACTGAAAGATGAACAAACAGGAGGATAATAGCCATCATGCATTTATCATCTTTTGTCATCATTTAAAAACTGGAAGACCTTTAAAATATTTTGAGTGTATCTTGTAAAGTTCAATGAGGTTTAAGTGACATGAGGTTTCATTGCCAAATTTAATGCCAGTTTATGTTATAGCCATCTGATAAAAGTGGATTTGCACACCAACAATACTCTATAAAGAAAACTAAATATCATTTTATGTAGCCAACAGACATTAAACTGTAAAACACTTGCTTTAATATTGAACATGAAATAGCTGTTCTCTGTTTCTCAAGGGAAAAAATAATACATAGTTTAAACCTTGCTTATCCATAATCCAAACTTCTGGAAGGTTTAAGTATTTGGAATTGTTCCAAACCAAGAACGGTGTGGGGTGGTGGTGGTGGTGGTTGGAATGGTAGAAGGAGGGTGAAAGAGAGAGACAGAATGAACTAGCAGAAAGCAAGCAAGTCAGCTTTGGAAGTAAACTTGAAGCCCTAGCAACACTGAAAAAAAGACCTGGAGCTTACATCTGATTGGCTTACCATGCAGAAGGGAAGGTAAGCTCTGATTGGCTGGTGATGATGTCTCCAAATAACCAGCCTTTTTCAGGAAAGGAAATTTATGTGGCAGAAGGGACAAGAGACAGAAAAGCAAGCAAGAAGAAAGGAAAAGGAACAAGGCAAAATTAATGGCAGATAGTTTGTAACAGATGAAAATGAGAATAACAATACATATTTATGTAAAGGCTTCCAGTTTATACAGTACTTTTATATGCAATTATTGATACTGTCTTCACAAAGTTCAGTAACTAGGGCTCCTAGAGGTTAAATAACATGAGCCAGGTTATTCAGATAGTGAGAAACACAGCTGATATATTCTGACTACACACCCAGTATTTTTGATACCACACAGGTATCGTGGAAATAATAACTTGAACTTATCCTCTGGGACAAAGAGCATCAAAGAATCTGTTTACATAAAAGAGAATCAAAAGTCATGTCAGCATGTAGTTCAGTGGCAGAAGGGGTTGAAGGTCTCCCTGTCCTTCATGACTACCAGTCCTTGAAAAGAGAGATACATGGAACATCTCTCTGGCTATTTGAAAAGGAAATGGTTGTGGCACAAATGAAACATATCTTGAGATCTCAGAGGGCAGCTCTAAAATGTATTTCACTGGAGAGAGTGACAATAACCTCAGAGTAGCATGTATAGGTTCACTACCTCTTTATTCCTCCCACCTGTCTCTGAAGGCCATTCTTTCCCAGAGCTTATAAGCAGTGTAACATTTAAACAGTTGTCCAAGCTAAAAATCTTCAAGTTCTTCTGTCTTATTTTTTTTTCCTGTGTATCTATTTATTACTGAGTCCTGTGGAATCCATTTCTAAAACATATCTTTTAAAATATTTTATTTTTGTTGTAGTGAGGATCCAACCCAGAGCCTGTTTAATTTGCAATCCTTTGCCTCTGCCTTCCAGGCATGTATCACTGCACCCTGCCTACAGCATATCCTAAATCAGGTATCTTCTGTTGATTTCCATAATCACCAGCATTTTCTCCTTCTAGGCCACTGTAATAGCTTCTTAGTTGAATTCTCTATTTTTTTTGCACCCTTTCTTCTATACCTCTTGTTTCTTTTCCTTCAAATGCATTTCCTGGATCATATCACCTCAGAGCACTAACAGTGGTCCATAGGAGGTACTCAATAACTGGGTGCTGGATTAATGATGATTATCAGTACATTAACATACTCTGCAAGCTGTATCTTATATGTACCAACAGAGTCATAGGCAGGAGATGTTGTGTTTCTTGCTTGTATGTGGTCATTGCTTTATACTTGTTAGAATTGGGAGCTCTGAGAAGTTTTGTCATTTAAGAAGTTTTGTGGAATGTCAACATCACAATTTTTAAAAAAGAGATTATGAGAAATCTTTTTAGATTTGGATTTTCTGGAAGCTATAAATTCACTGCCAAGGTCTATGAATAATAAACAATTGAAATTCACCTTTATATTGACAGCTATTTGAGGTGTATAGAAAGGTGTGATACTGGTTTTCAAGACTCCTTTTTTTTTTTTTTTTTAGCCAGAAAAGTAGAGGGCTCTGCCCTCTAACAAAACTGTACTCTTTTCCATTTTTTAAAATTTATTGTCTGTGGAATTTACACTTACACATTGGCCACAATAAAGCTTGTCATCTTTTTTTTTTTTTTGAGACAGGGTCTCACTTTGTAGTTCCGGCTGGCCCTGAGCTCTCTATGTAGCCCAGGCAAGCCTCGAACTCAGCAATCTTCCTGTCCCTGCCTCCCGAGTGCTGGGATTACAGGCGTGAGCCACCACGCCTGGCACTTGTGGTATGTGGTATTGATTGCTGGTGGGCATGAGTCTCCACGCCCAGCATTGTATGTGGTTAGGGGGACTGAACGCAGGGCCTTGCGCTTGCAAGGCAGGCACCGGAACCACTGAGGTAAATCTCTGGCCCTTGTCATCTATTTTTAACTGA
>PVIC010051738.1:0-12389 GCA_004025085.1 Thryonomys swinderianus
CTCTCCTCACAGTGACAAGTGAAACAAAATCATCTGAGCACAGTTCGTGGCACGAACTGTCAAACAGTAAAATATTTCTGCTCACACATCACTGTCCATCATCACGTATGAGCAGACAGGGGCCACGTGAAGCCCCGGAAGGGAACAGAAGCAGGCCAGGGGCATCCGGGGCCTCGGCGACCGGAGGACGCCCACGTGCCCACGGCACCTGTGCCCGGCCTGGGCTGTTATCTGAGGAGCTTGCTATTTGGACGCCACTGATGGGATAAGACAAAGGATTTCATTTCCTAAATCATGTTTCCTGCTCGTCATACTGCACGGTAGGACCTTTGCAGCCTTTGTAAATTGAATTTACCTATCCATTTAGGTAACACACTCAGCTGAGCTCCATTTCCCTTCTGCTGACTGAAAAGGCTGCGTGTTTACTGGCTCGATCTCTGCCTCTGCATGAGGGTATCCGGGTGTTTACATACCGCCGCTGGGCTCCCAGAGGGCGGACCGCAGGCCACCCCCACAGGACACGGGCGTGTCTGCCCTGCCACAGCGCCGCGCAGGGGTCTCGCTGCTCTTACGGCCTGGCTACTGCCTCCGCCCTCCCCGTTCCCAGACACTGTTCCCCTGGGCAACATCACTAAATACGGAAAACTCCTTCTTGTGCATGCCAAGGGTGTTCATGGACCAACATCTATTTCCATAAGAATACCCAATTCTAACCACATATTCCTTGTCCAGCCACAGAATTCAAGGAGTGTTGGATCATTAAACTGGTTTATGAACATGTACCACCAGCCTAGATAAGTATTTATAAGTACATACATATATTAATATATAATAAGAATTTACACTTAATCGATGAGAAGTTAAGCCAGATGGCTGATTGGATTTAGGGTTCCATTTGATGAATCAAAAGGTAATGCCATCACTGAAAGTAGGTCAGGAAACCTCTGGCCCTTTTCACATTTTCCTGGGTCTAGGCAGAAAAAAGCCATTAGTGACCAGAGACTCTGATCCAGAGCCATCAGCAGAATTGATGAAAGTGGGTCCCAGCTAAGCCTTGAGAGGGAACATGAAAACAGTACCCCTCCCGCCTTCCAGCACGCGCCTGGGGCCGGGCATTTCTTGGACACACAGGCAGGAGAAACAGCAGAAAGCCCCTCTGTACCTATGAGCCGCCATGGCGTTTCTGGTTCTCACCCACGGAAGTTACAGAAACTATCTCATCGGGTGCAGTCACTGAAGGGTTTTAAGGCTGCCTCAGCTCGTGTTTTCACAAATGGCCTGTATGAGCTCTGCTCCCTGTTGAAGAAGAGCTGTTGTATTTCCGTGACCTATGCTTGAAAATCCTGTCAGAAAGCGGCTCAGAAAAGTCTTATGTCATCTGGGGGTTTTCCCAGTCATTTGGGGTTTTCCTTATAATCTTCTAGGTTGGATTGTATTTTTATCCCCTTGGTTTACAACAATTAATAAGGATACAAAATTCCTCGATGCCATCTTCTCAAGAGTCAAACCCACGCCTCCAGTCTCTTCCTCCATGTTAGCTTCAGCGCTCGGAGGCTGCCCCGCGAGCCCTTGGGGACCCCAGCCCTGGAGGGCTGCAGGCCGGGCTCTCTTTGACCTGAAACTTGTTTCACGGGGTCCCAGAAGAGCCCGCGAGAAGCCAAAGGCGCGAATTTTAAGCCCAAGAGAGAGATGGGTGCCGTGGGAAGGAAAGCTTCCCAAGCATCAGAGCTATTTCTAAAATGTTTACGTCAAGATGCTGCCTGGGGGCCTGAGGTTTAGCTCACTGGCTCCAGCGCCTGCCTCACAAGCGCAAGGTACTGAGTTCGATCCCTGGAAACCACATACAAATGTTGGGCATGGAGACTCACGCCCACCAGCCATTAATACCACATACCACAGTGCCGGGCATGGTGGCTCACGCCTGTCATCCCAGCACTCGGGAGGCAGAGACAGGAGGATCACTGAGTTCCAGGCTTGCCTGGGCCACATAGTGAGCTCGGAGCCAGCCTGAACACAAAGCAAGGCCCTGTCTCAAAAGAAAAAAAAAAAAAAAGATGCTGCCTGGGACCTGGCGAGCCCCTGGGGCTCAGGGAGAAGGCGGAGGAGGGCCCAGAGAGCTGGGCCAGGCCCTCGGGAGCCCTGCCTGTCCGGAGGCTCAGTGACGCCCGGACTCAGCCCCAGCCTTCGGCAATGAGCTTCGGAACCCAGTTACCTGCAGGAAATACTACTCCTGCTGGGCAATGGAAGAACCAAGTCTTTTTGTGGAAAAATAAAAACTTGGTAGCAAAATAATAAAAGAATAATAGTGGTTCGCGTAATGCAATCATTATCTTCAAGGTGGTTCCTCCCCATATGAGACACAGACCCAAGAGCCTCTTACAAAGAAGAAACAAAAGTGCCCCCGAGCTCGCGGGAGCAGCGAGGCCCTGCGGAGTCCTGCTGTGAGGAGCCACAGTGCCCCGGGACGCCCTCCCCGGGCGCCTGCAGTTCAGCTGAAGCAAACCCGGCCTGAGGAATCGGCAAGCAGCTGCTCTGGCTGAAGTAAAGCTCGGGGCCGCAGCCCCGCAGTCCAGCCTCCAGAGCCTTCTGCCTGCGGCCCCAGGAGAGCCGACTCAGTCTAACTCTGCACCCTGAAGTGAAGGGGTGTGCCTCGCAACACTGTCTGTGCTCTTGCTGCTCTGACCCCGAGCTCCTGGGGTGATGGTGAGCCCAGAAACCCCTCGGTCCCCACGGGAGAGGCACAGGCAGGGCGAGCAGCCGCCAGGGGTGGGCTGGTCCGCACGGCCTCCTAGCTCTGCTCTATCTGGCTCCTTCGCTGCCACCACCCCCTCAGGAGTCAGAGGAGAGGCGGACGAGGAGAAGAACGAAGGCGGAATGGGAAGTCCGAGCGAGGAGAGGGAGCGAAGACAAAGAAGAAAAAGGGCAAAGGAATCTTCCTCTTTTTATTTTGAGACAGGGTCTCGCTTTATAGTTCAGGCTGGCCCTGAGCTCACTGTGTAGCCCAGGCAAACTCAAATTCAGCAATCCTCCTGCCTCTGCCTCCCGAGTACTGGGATGACAGGTGTGAGCCACCACGCCCGGCACTGTGGTGTGTGGTACTGATGGCTGCTGGGCATGAGTCACCATGCCTGGTATTGTTGTCTGTGTTTACCAGGGATCGAACCAGGGACCTTGAGCTTGCTAGGTGGGTGCTAGAAGCACTAAGCTAAATCTCTGGCCCAAGAGAACAGCTTCTTCTTGAAAACAAAACCCACACTGTTCCCAATTCTGTCTAAATCTCTCTCAAATGGAAAACTGGGGCCGGAATTTAGCTCAGTGGTTCCAGCGTCTGCCTGGCAAGAGCAAGGTCCCGAGTTTGATCACCAGTAACCACATACAACAATACCGGGCACAGTGACTCCCCCTCACCCACAGTGCCGGGCATGGTGCCTCATGCCTGTCATCCCAGCATTCGGGAGGCAGAGGCAGGAGGATTGCTGAATTTGAGTTTGCTGGGCTACACAGTGAGCTCAGGGCCAGCCTGCTACAAACCGAGACCCTGTCTCTAAAAACAGGAAAACTGTGCTCCTGTGGAATGAATGGAGAGCTGAGCCCGCCCCGCCACGTCCGCAGCCACGCGGTGTCTGCTCCAGGAGAACAGTGGGAGACCGAGACCCGGCTGGGACCCTAGCCTGGCCGCAGCCCCTGCTGCCCCGGGCGGGTGACCGAGGTGGGCAGCACCACTGGGGCTCGGCTCTCTCCAGCGCACAGGCCACAGGGCCTTCTGCTGGAGCCTGAACACCGCACGCATCTTGGAATAATGCCCAGAGACCCCAAGAGGGCCGCCTGGCTCCCAGACCACACTTCTCGTCCACCGTGTGCAGATTCAGCTCCACGCTCCGTCTTCAGGAAGGACGAGGCCCCGCTGAGCGCACCGGAAACAGGCAGACGTGGAAGAGCCGTCCTGGAGCTCGCCCTGTGGTGCGAGGCCCACAGAGGCGGGTGTGAGCAAGGGTCTCCGCTGGGCGGAAGCTCCCTTCTCCCAGACGGACGGAGACCTTCCTCCCTAAGGGCCCCACCCACGCGCACAGGGACCCGGGGTCAGGTGTCACCACGCGCGTGCTGTGTGCAGAGCAAACCCTAGTGTAGGCCATCTTATTCTAGAAGGGTGGAAGGCAGCACCCAGCCGCCGGCACTGTCCTCCGCTCTCCACTGAACACCGTGCCCGCTTGGAGCTTTGCTCGCTCGCTTCATCCTCTCCGGCTCCACCCCCAGCATCCAGGACATGCCAGTGCCATCGACAGAGCATGTCCCATGGAGACACCCCACTCCGGAGGGGTGGCTGGGTCACCCGCGTCTGCCGGAGGCCATGGCTGGAATCTGTCCACCCCAGGCCGTCACTTTCGGGGCTTCCCAAAGTTGTGATCCCGACGGGCCCTCGCCGGGACTGAACGTAGGTGAGGTCGAGGGGCCAGCGCCAGGCCTCAGGACGGAGCCAGGCAGGGTTCTCAGTGGCTCGTTTGAGTCCTAAGCAGTGGAAATGTCCCTTTAATGAAAGCGAGCAACGCACAGACACACCGAGTGTGGCTGACGGTCTGGACCCGGCGCTGCTGCACTGAGTGGAGGAGCCCTGGTCGTCGGAGACAGACCGTCACGGACTCCTGATTCTTTACCTGAACCCCAACAAGTCCACCAGCTTCTTTCTCGTCTGCAAAATAGAAAACCCAGGTTCACTGGTAAGGACCAGTGATCACTATGACAAAGGTGGAAGGGGAGCGTTGGCCCAGGGCAGAAGCGGTGTTTGGATAATCTGTGAACCCTGAGATTAGCCTGTGGAGAACTTTGCTCAATGACTGTACAGATTCTTGGAGATGATTCAACTGAGTGAGACTTAACAGGGCAGTGACTTCCAAGCTGGGGAGATAAAAGGGCTGTGGCCTCCGGGCAGCCACCTCTCCCCTCCTAAGGGCAGCTGCTCCCACGGCCCCCGTCCGCACGTTAGCACTGAGCATGGCCACCATCTGAGTGACCGCCGTCTGGGGAAGAGCTCAGCCCACATGGAAAGCTACGTTCATATGAAAAGGAAGAGTGACTCATGAGGTGGCGCACAACGCCATGGTGGTATCTTAAGAGGTGATAACAGGCTCCACAGAGTTCATTTGTTGACCCTTCCACCTTCCTTGTGTCCCGAGTGGAGAACAAACATTCTCCCCATTAATCAGCGTGAGCAACTGCTCTGTCCTGCCCAGGGCACCGAAGCCAAACGGGTGGGGTCCGTCCCCGGAGCCCTGCTGCAATGCAGTACAGAACCACTGGGGTATTTGTACTAGGACCCACTATCAACAAAAAAATTGGGGGGGGAGGTGGAAATTCAGCTCAGTGGTTCTGGCGCCTGCCTTACAGCACAAGGCCCTGAGTTCAATCCCAATAACCACATACAATGCTGGGTGTGGTGACTCACACCCACCAGCCATCAATACCACACACCACAGTGCCAGACGTGGTGGCTCACGCCTGTACTCCCAGCACTCAGGAGGCAGAGACAGGAGGATTGCTGAGTTCCAGGCTTGCCTAGGCTCCATAGTGAGCTCAGGGCCAGCCTGAACTACAAAGCGAGACCCTGTCTCAAAAAAAAAAAAAATGGGGGTGTTTGTCCCACCCTCATGCACACAGCACGGGGCTGTCTCACAAGGGCCCTTGGCCTGTGCCTAGAGCAAACAGGGCAGGGGAGTCTGCCCCGCACCGGCAGCAGCCTCAGCCGCGGCTCTGTCATTTGTCACTGCTGCTTTTTTCTGCTATTTTAACCTATGCTGAGTGGCAGGAGTCTCTGTATCTCTCTTGGGAACTCAAAACATAATTCCCATGAAAAGCAACCAGCAAGCAGGGAGAAAGGAGCCCTTCTCCACTGTCGGTGGGAGTGTAGGCTGGTGCAACCATTGTGGAGATTCCTCAGAAAAGTTGGATTCAAGGTCCCATGTGACCCTGCTATTCCTACACCAGGAATATACGCAAAGGAATTAAAAGAATCATATTGTAAAGACATATGTGCACCCATGTTGATAGCAGCTCAGTGTGTGATAGCCCAATCTTGGAAACAACGCAGATGCCCATCAACTGGAGACTGGATAAAGAAGATGTGGTCTTTTTATAAAATAGAGGATTACTCTGCCATAAAGAATGATGAGTTTCAGTCATTTATGTGCAAATGGACACACCTTGAGGACACACTAATAAGTGAAATAGGTCACAGATATGTAAATACCATATCTTTTCTTTGGAATTAGAACCTGCAGATGTAAATGAGTTCTAGAACATATGATAGATTTTGTGAAATAGGAAGTATTCAAAGGGAATGTGGTAGGGGAAAGTAATGAGGGGAATTAATAAATATGATTTGAAAAGAAAAAGAAAGCATGTGTATATAGAGGCTGGGGGGCTGTGGGTGGGTAGGGATATGGGTAAAAGTGAGAATTAACTCGTGTCATATACTGGTACAAAGTCCCCAGTGTTGAGTGTGACTGTGAGCTGTACATAAAATGTAGCAATAAAGAATTCAATTAAAAATAAAAACAGCGCGCAAGCCCTGCTGCGGTTAGGGTGCTTCCGCAAGCAGCAAGGCCTGGCTCACCCGGCCGCATGTCCCAGTCAGAGACCGGCGGGAAGAGGCGCTGACACGGAAGCCCAGAGACGGGTTCTCGAGACCCACCGGCGCCGTGCGCACAGACGGGCTGGCCAGGCGACAGGACAAGGCTACAGATGAGAAAAGGAGGCTCCGAGGTGGGCCCAGGGGCTGGGGAAAGCAAAGAAGGGAAGAAACAATGTGATGCGAAAAACAGAAAAAAAGCTTAAGCAGATGGGGGTAGGGGAATGGGGAAAATGAGAGTCAGATACACCACGTACAGGGCCAAAGGCTCGGTGACGAACGTGACATAACGTGGACCTGAGATGTAGCAATAAACTCAAGAAAGGAGAAGAAACGCACAGAAGGTTCCAAATCTCCGACTTTGTCTGCAGCACTGGGAAGGAAGTGCCGGGGCTGGGTGTGGACGCTGAACGGAACAGCACTGAAAGGGCAGCCACGTCCAAGCCCAAAACACAACACATTCCGGACACGAGCTGGTCTGGGACTTAAGAGCTCAAGGGCAGCCTCCAGGACCCCAGAGCGGGGATGAGACCCGGGAGCTTCTCCTGGGAGCAGGGTGGGAAGGGGGGTTCCTGCGGAAGGGGGTTCGGAGGACAGGACCATCCGGAGGAGGAGCGCGCCCAGGACGGCTCTGCACGGCGGGACTGCACGAAACGGCAAGGTCTGTGGGTGTGGAAGTCACTACGGGAGGAGGTTTTCAGTGCTCCCACCTCAAAAAGGGCTGGTATAGCCAGCCATGGTGGCTCACGCCCGACATCCCAGCACTCGGGAGGCAGAGGCAGGAGGATTGCTGAGTTCGAGGCCAGCCTGGGCTACAGAGGGAGCTCAGGGCCAGCCTGGACCACAAAGCCAGACCCTAACTCAGTAAAGTGGTGGGAAGGCTAATATGTGTGTGTAAGGTAACACATAGGTTAACTTCAGTCATTCTATAATATATACACACCATACTGTATGCAGTATATATATTTTTGTCATTAAAGAAATAATAAATAAGTTAGAAAATAACCACCATGGGACTCGGGCTAAGATCTGAGACGCATGCAGGAACACTGGACTCACACACTGTAGTCCCCAGCAGGGCGGCCTCGGCAGCCTGGCCCAAGGCGCGTGGGGCACTCTGAGCCGCTGAGGACGCGCGGCTGTCGGGCCTTCTGCGGCCAGGCCAACCACTGAGCTCCCGCACTCACTTTTATGAATACAAACGCTTTTCTATAAAAAGTGCTTCCAGTGAGGTTTTCTGCTATATTTTCAAGCAAAACCGCCCTGTAGGGAAGACGACTCATACGTGTGTCCCGCGAGTCCCCACATCCCGCTGCCTCTGTCTGAGAATCAGGACGGGGACAGGGCCGGGCAGGCCGGGCGGCCTCCGGAGCGCTGCGCCAGGGCGTCGCCCCACGGTCGTGCCGGGAAGGCAGGGCGAGGCGTGTGGTCGCTACTGAGAGACAGAATTTGGCAAAGAACTCCATCCCTGGCAGCGAGAGCAGGAGGAAGGGCCCTCGGGGCACTGCGGGCCGAGCGAGGTGTCCGGGCGGGACGGCTAGGACAGCCCACGCTCCGCACGGCCCCCTGCCGAGGACCCCGCGTCCTCCGGCGGCTCCTGCGTTGCGCCCTGCGCGCGGCGGCCGGACCGTGGCCACCTGACCTCTCCGCCCGCCGCAGAGGCCAACGCGGCCGCCACCCGGACGGGGCTCCGCCTGCCACCGCCGCGCGCTGGCCCTGAGGGCACAGAGTCTCCCTCTCCTGCTGAGTCACAGCCAAAGGCGAGAACTGTAAGCAAACAAGTGAGTATTATTTGAACCATTGAGCTCAAGAGCAGGTAACAACCTACGCTAAATCCTCAGCTTCGCTCGGGCACCAGGACCCACCACGCAGGGCACGGAGGTATCTCCGAGTTGTCTGTGCCACTGTCCCAAGGCGCCTAAATCCCCCCTGAGGGGTTCAGGGAAAGGCCTACAAAGGGCACGGTACGGCCACTCATTTCTGATTATAATGAAAATGCCCAGATTGCCATAAATCTCACTCCAGTAAAAATGGGCCTGCACCACATGCACGCATGCGCAGTAGCCGCGTGTCCCTCGGGGTTCAGCGCGATCCCCCACAGTCCCCACAGCGGGCGGCCTGGAGCTGTCTCTCCTCCGGTGCAGCGGCTTGTGCCCAGGGCACAGGGGCAGGTGCCCGTCCTGCGGCAGGTAACAGGGCAGAGACCGGCTGCGGTCAGTTAGCTCTGCTTGGGAAACCTAAGCTCTGTCCGAAGATCAGTTAGGAACTGAGCGGGTCACGCCTGAGGACGAGGCCTGCTGGCTTTCTCCTCCTGCAGGGCACCTGCTCCCAAGCCCTGCCCGGAAGGGAGGCTTTGGAGGCCCCGAGGGAGCGCCCCGGCAGCATCCGCGCCACACCCACCCTTGCCACGGAGGCACTTAGGGAAAAGGGCCCAGAAAGGTGGTGTCTGTCCCGCAGAAGCTGCCCGGACTATGAGAGCCAACAGCCCTTCGGATGGCACAGGATGCTGCTTCTATTTCCACGGAAACAGACAGGCTCCGAGCAAATTTAGAAATAATTTTGCTGCCTCCTTTGAGCAGAGACTCACATCTTAGAGCCCTCGGCCTGCGTCTGGAGAGGGGTGGATTAATAATAGCTTGCGTTTCTACCCTGCTTTTCACCCCAAAGGGTCCCAAACCAGCTGAATCTTTTCTGTTGTTTAAAGGATGAACCCTCGTGAATTTCAAAGCAACCTAAACACTAGAACTAATTACAAAGAAATTCGCTTTTTTAAAGTGTCAGGACATAATTATTATTTTTTTGAAAACTTAAATAGTATTTGCATCGCTCCCGAGAGCTCACAGAGAAATGCCACCCTCGCCATCTCAGAAGGCTATCATCTCTTTCCAACAAAGACCAGAGTCGCAGTGCCAGAAGCCTTAGAGACACTGTGGGTGAAGAGATGAAAACAATAATAATAATAATTAACGACAGCACAGGAAGCTCCATCTGGAGCGTCTGATAGCACCGTGGGAGAGGGCTACAGATGGGAAAGGTGGGTGGCACAGGGTAGAGCCCGTCCCGATCCACACTGATTAGAACAGGCTGTGGCGCTCTCCGGTCCCTGCTGTCCCAGTGGAACAGGCCAGGCCCTGGCCCTCCTGTCCGACCTGTGTGCAGGAGCCTCGTGCCGGCCTGACCCCTGCACTGACCTGTGTGGCCTCGTTACGAGGGCCGTGATGCACCTCAGTGTTTAATAACCCCACGCTAAGACAGCCTCTCTAAAGTACATGTTCTTTCTTATCTTAACCCAAGTAATTTGCATTTGCTTCCCCATAGTAACTGCAGGGACGGTGCTATTTTTTCTGAGCTTTTCTCCCTGCCTGGCAGCTAAGCAGGGCCCCGCGACGTGGGCAGGTGTTGAGGGGAAGTGACATCACACACCCAGGCACTAACCGGACGGCGGCCCCGGTCAGATCCCGCAGGCCCCGGCCCGACAGCCGCGCCGGCCGCGGAGCAGGCGCCTGGCCCGAGCTCCGCTGAGCAAGGGCGACCCCTGCTGTTCGGAAAGGGCCGCGTCTCCGAGCGCCCGCGGCAGACTCCGCAGCGGCCGGGAAGAGCTGCGCCAGCTGATGGAGAAACGAAGCCGGTTTCTTCTTTGCCAATTTGCTCCCTTCCACAGAGGTGCCGAAAGCCCAAGACGGACAGCGACACCTGCCCACCCAGGCGCCGGCTCTGGCACGCATGACCTTCCGGTGCAGCGGGAGGGAGGGAGCTGTGTCCAAGATGGCGTCGTCTACTTTGGAAGAGACCGTGACTCTTGCGGTGTGACGTATGTCCTTTCCTGCAGAGCCTTGCTTTGAGATTCTGCACACCGCAGTGACTCCACTTCCTTGACCTGCATCGCAGGACTCCATTCTCAGCACGGAGAGGCGTGAAGGGAGAATTTTCTCCCTCCTGGGAAGAAAACACATCTCCAAGACACTCCCCTCTCCCTGGTCTTCCCAAAAGGGACGGATTCTGAAGTCGTCACAAGGTTCTAAGGTTGCATGGCCTTGCGCTAGGATCCGTGGCAGGTGTGAGAGTTTAGAGGAGGGTTTGCCTTTGAAAAGCTACAAAAAGAAGCCCTCTGTGGTTCAGGACAAAACTGTACAATAAGAGAGGCCCGAAGTGTGATGCTCTTTCGAGCAAAGAACACGCTAACATAGTAGCTGCTATCCACGCACCGCAGCGAGAGAGCCATTAAAACGAACAGGCCGAAGAGTCTAAAGAAGGAACGCCGGGGAGGGGCGAGCGAACTGGAAGAAGGGGTGCTCCGAGACGCAGCAGGGGCCCAGGGACAGTCGCGTGGGCAGAAGCACGGATCCCTGCTCCAGGGACTGACCCCTCTGTGCCGGAGACACGAATGGGTCACGTCGCAAATGAATTTGCTCTGGTGTTAGGACCACATCAGGGGGTGGAAGAGAAAAGAAGGTTATGGAACCGGGAGCTCGCGTGCAGGGTGTCTCCCACCATCACATAAGTAAAATGATAAGCATGGAAGAAAATTCTCTATCAACCTGCCCAATTCTACATAAATCATACATGTGTTGGTTTTAAATCTATTATAACCATGCAAAACAGAATTTATCATAAGCCCTATGTCTGTAAGCACGGGGCTCTCACAACAGCACAGCCAATGCACGTGGGTTCGTACATGCTGATTTCTGTGTGTTCCTCAGTATTGTGTCCTACGGGACCAGGGAAGTCAGACAAAAGCCACAGGAAACAGCCACCAACAATGCTCCTAGCGCAGGTTCCTACACATATTATCAGCAAGCCAAAATCTGTAGATCACTGATCACACAACGATGCAGCTCAGTACAGCCTCTCGGCAATTTAACACACTTGAATTTGTTCAGGTCAGCTAGCGCTGCTAGTTGAAAGAGCACGTAAAGCCAGCTTTGCACAGTAAAGTGGAAATATCACAAAAATCTTATGGCTCACATATAAACACAGCAGAGGATTCCATAAATCTGACAATAGTCCTTAAAATCTATATAGCATTAGTAGTGATGTTATTTTCAATAATAAAAAAACAAATTTTTGGTAATGTAAAATAGGAAAAAAATGTGCAAAAGGAAAAAGTGAAGGGTGGGTAAGCAAAAATAAAGAAGGGAAAGAGAAAATTTGATAGTTAAAAAAGGGAAACAAGGGCTGGGGATTTAGTTCAAGTGGTACAGTGCCAACCTTGGACGCACAGGGCCAGAGTTCGATCCCTGGCACGGGGCAAAAAAAAAAGGAAACAAAGCTTATGTATATAGGAGGGCAGGGGATGAGAGCCCAGGGATGGAAAATAGTGAGAATCAAGATGTGTCATGTACTGTACAAATCTCAATGTCAAATGGGATCATAACATGTGCATAAAATGCACCAATGAAATATTTGCTCCAAAAAAATTTTGACCACTCATGTCAAAGAAAATACAGATGATCTATCTTGAGAAAATGTTGCAAAGTAGTTTATCATGTGAAAACGCAGCCTGCAGTGTGGAGGAAGGGTGTCGAGGCTGGACGCTCCATAAAATACCATGTCAGGTTTGGAGTCTCGTGTGGGGGTATTTTCTGCCTGTTATGGTGAGTGATCTGATATGATTTCTTTTTTCATTCTAAATACACGTCTATCTGATTTTATATTTACAACTTTCTAATTTTTTCCCTCTTCAAGAGGCCCCAAAGCAGGTCAGGTTCAAGTTCCAAAAATCTGAATTTGTCTTTTTCAGATGCTTAGTGTACAAATAGCTTAATGC
>PVIC010051739.1:0-12384 GCA_004025085.1 Thryonomys swinderianus
ATTGATTTAAAAAAATTACTTTCATGACAGAGTTCTCATTTTTTCCCATCATGTATTGGTACAAATTTTCAATGTTGACTGTGATAATGGTGTACCAATAAAATGTACCCATAAAATAAACTTAAAAAAGAAAAAAATTACCTCTATATATTTAAGATTCTCTTGCAGAATATTACATTTTCCCCTGTATTCTCTTCAAGTTCAGTCAGTTAAACAGCTGTTTTAAATCTTCTGATTCTCCCCACACTGATTACTAAATCTTCAGTTTCTAATACAACCCTTATTTTGACTGTTGAGTGAGCTACAGTATAGCATATTGTATCACTTGGGAACTGAAGGACTAGGTATCTATTCCAGTCTTTCTAATCCAGCTCTTTTTGTGCCTGGCTTTCCATAAATTCTAATAAGCAGGCTACTTTCATGGAGCCTCCAGTAACTTCCACTATTTCAGCAACAGATAGTGTTGTCTGCTGCTGGCATATTGTCACTGTTTTATCCTGGAGGGATGTCCAAGCCCAGGTTAGTTTCAAATCCAAAGTCGTTCAGAGTTAAATATAGGAGTATATATGAGTGTGATTAGAGATAGTGAAATAGATCTTTGGCATTTGGGAAGTGAACCACCAGATGGTGGCAGAGGGGAGGGAGTACAGGGAAAATGAGATTAAAAAGGATGATGTAACACACACCAAGTCCCCTGAAGAACATGATCATCAAATGATGATCAACAAAACATCAAATGATGATCAACAAATCATCGAATCACCAAATTTGATACTACAAATATGTATCAATGCTCATGTTGTGTACGTGTGTGTAGGAGAAGGGTACCAACCAAGAGATGCAGAGAGGAGAGAGGAGGGGAAAGATATAAATAAAATAATTAAGAGATGTTATGTACACGTACCACCTTCCCATGATGAATGTAATTAATCATTATATACTACAAACATATACCAATAATAATAATATTAGGAAGTAGTGGACTGTTGTAGGGACCAGCCTACAAGCTTAACTGACCAGGGGTGACAAGAATGAAAAATAAAGAGACACAGAAACAGGTTAAATGGGGGGAGGGGCTCCTTCTCCTTCAATACATAGCCCCAAGTGACTGGCACATCTTGGCTTTATTCACTCAGATACAGGCACAAGCATCACAATTCCACAGGATTCACCTGTCTCCTACCATGTATGGTATTTTTTCAAGTAAACAACTTACCCTCAGGTGTTTTTACTTCTGCAATGTGTTAGCACACTGGTATGCCTTTTTACTCAGTACTCACTGAGGAGGCCGATTTGGTCTTACTCTTTCCAACTGGCCTTCCACACACTATCCCTTCTAACTCTCCGTAAGGCCAAAGTAGGCCCAGATGCCTAACCGCAGCCACTAGCCTATGGTCAGGCACTGCATGATTCTAATTACTGTAGATGTGCTAGTACTGGGTTACTATGCCACACTTTGGCCATCAATACTACAAAGCTGTGTCACAACCTGAGCTCCAGGCCCAGCACAGCACTTGGAAAGAACCAATGCCCCCACAGCTATGTGCTGCTTAATACTGAGGTGAGTTCGTGACACAAGACAGCTGCAGGAAACCACAGATGATGCTTGGCTGTTTTAGAATCTCCATCCTTAAGAAGACCTGGGGATGAGAAGTAGTAAGATCTACCTAGTGGTTTACCTCACCCAGCCTGGCACTAATTTCAAAGCCTGAGCTCACTATCCAACAAATGGGATCTTGCTCCACACTCTGTTTCCTCAGGGTGGAACGGTATTGGTGAAGGCAGTCCCTTGGGTACCTGAGCTGATGCTGAGTTGGGCCAAGTCTGAATCTCACAGGTTCAGTGGCCCACACATTTCTCAAGGGTGCATCAAATCCCATGTGGCAGCTGGTGGTGAGGAGGGATGAAATAGTAGCTCAACCTTTTGCTGTACCCATGGCTTTTTGTTAGAGAATTTCTGAAGTCTGGTTTGTGATAGCCGTACTGCCTGGCACTGGGATCTGGGTGATGGAGAAAGATCCATTGTTGGCCACCAAATATGGCGCTGACTTGGTTCCTGAGTCTTATGGCTCCAGGGATCTGAGGTTTTGGGCAGGGCAGATGTGTACCCCCCCCCCACCCCGGCTCACTCTAAAGCCAGCAGTGATGCAGGGCAAAACTCGTCTGTTCTAACTCTATGTAAGTCTCTGCCTGATGCTAGTGAGGCTCCATCTGTAAGCTCCCATCTGCACACGGGGATCTTGTTTTCTACCTGATGCTATGTAGAAATACATGGTGGACTTAGCACTGAGTGCCAGGAAAAAGATTTCTGTTACCTTCCATGTCCTGCTCCTCTGCAGTTGGAGTCTTGGTCCTTGTTCTTGTTTCTTGTTGCTGCCTGAAATTGAGAGGGATTTTCAAGCTGCTTCTTTGCTTTTTGGCAATATAGTTTCAGCAGCTCGGTCCATGTTTGTTTTTTTTTTTTTTTTTTTTTTTTTGCTAACAGGGCTTGTGGGTCTCTGCTCAGCAGGTGTCACTGTAGAGGGCCTGGTCCTAGATTCAAAAAATTTTTTAAAAGCTGGGCATGGTGGCTCATGCCTGTAATCTCAGCACTCGGGAGGCAGAGACAGGAGGATTGCTGAGTTCGAGGCTTGCCTGGGGTACATGGTGAGCTCAGGGCCAGCCTGAACTACAAAGCAAGACCCTGTCTCAAAAAAAAAAAAAAAAATTCCAGGCCTTCACTTGAAACAAACTTGAGCTGTCAAGTGGTAGGCATCTCTGTGCTTAGAAATGATGGAAGGGTAATGTCTATAATTCCTGCCTGCCTGCCTTCCTGAATAGCCTTTTCTGTCACAGAACATTTTATTTTGGGGGGTATTGGGGATCAAGCTCAGGCCCTATGTGCTTCCAAGGTAGGCATGGTACCACTTGAGCTAAATCCCCACCCCTTTCTGTTATAGCCAGAAAACACATGGATATTCCATCCTTTTCATTAACCCATCTTGCCCGCTTATTCCTTTTTGTCCTGTATCTATGAGGGGTAAGGACGTTAATTTGAAATTTATGTACATGCATTCTTTGCCAAGAATGACGGTCTCCTTTGTTGCTGAACTGATCTTTGGTCTTGTTACTGTTTCCATAATTCCAAGAGGGAAAAAAGGACCCAGACTAAAGTAAATAACGGGTAATCGCTTCTCGCCCTTTTGGCTAAGATCAAGTATAGTAAATAACGGGTAACAAATACAGTTCGGGGGACATGTAAACTGTTTGACTTGGGTTTATCTATGGGAGTCACAGATCTTACTCGTCATCTTTCTCTTCTCCCTCAAATGACCTGGTGATTTTCGATCGTCAACCTCTGCGGAAACCAGTACTTCACTGTTGATAAATTGAGCTGGTCTTCTCTACCTTTCCCTGGCTGCGGCGTCCAAATCCCAGCACGCTAAGGGACCCGTCCCTTCTGCGCAGCCGCGGAGGAAGCAGAAGCGGAAGTGGGACTCTGCGCATGTGCACAGCGGCAGGCGTCATCGGGTTCCTCACCTCGTCTGTGAGGTAACTGCGTTCTCATAGGGCTTCCCACCTGCGTGCGTTCAGCGAGGCGGCGGGCTGGGCCTGGGGTTCGCGGTCCTAGGGTTCCTCCTCGGGCCGTGGAGTCGCCCGAGAGCCTTGTCAGCCCCGCCCGCGCCGCCTCGTCCCGGCCTCTGCCGCGGGGGCTCCGGGCGCGTCCGCGGAGGTGGGGGGGGGGGGGCGATTCCCCTCAGGCTCGGACCGGAGAACCGCCGGCGTAGTCAGGCTCCAAACCATCCCGGGCTCGCTTCGAGAAAGGGAAACCACCTGCTCCGGGGGGTCAGGGGACGCGAATCTCCACGTCGCCGTCGCTGCGCGGGCCCTGGATTTCTGCGCGCCGGGTGAGCTCGGTCCCCGCCTCGCCTGTCCCGGGCGTGGCGTAGCGTTGACTCTGAATGTTCCTCTGGGACACGGTATTCAGATGCATTGAAGCAAACTGATTTATTTTATATCTTTTGTCCCCCTCTTTGCCAAACGGATTTTGTCATTAATAAAACGGTACATTTTAATCACTTATTTATAGGTTCTTTGAATTTCACAGGATTAGCCAGTCTCAACGTGTTTTTGTTTTTGTTTTTTGCAGTACCGGGAATCAAACTCAGGCCCTTGTGTGTCCAGGGTTGGCACTGTACCACTTGAACTAAATCCTCCAGTCCTCTATTTTCTTTCTGTTGTTGTTGTTTTCAGTTTCTTTACTGTGCCTTCCAGGACTTGCAGTTGAATGGAGAATAGCATATAATTAGCATCTTAGATTTATTTCAGGTCTCAGAACAAATTTGCCATTTCACTAGTAAGTGAAACACTAGTAGGTGTTTTTCCTAACGAAACGCTTTTCTTTGTAGTAGGATAAATTGTTGTCAACCATGAATGTTGGAATAGATGAGTCACTGTTTTGTGTCTGAAGGAATGGACTATTATCTTTTTCAGTTAGTACTATCCAACTGTTGATTTTTATGAAGTTAGGTTATTTTAGTGATTGATTATATTAATGAATAAATTTTAAGCATCCTTTATTCTTACATAGAAACTTGGCTTGTAATTTATTTTCATTCTTTATTTCTGAACCTCACTAAGTTTTAGATTTTAATTTTATGTGCATAATTTTTTTTTTTAAAGAAAAGTTGTACTGCTTCAGGTCTTGGAAATACTCAGGAAAACAGGTTTTTTTACTCATTGGAATTACTAATTTCTTATTTGGTGAAGCTGCTTGTAACAGTTTATAATTTCTCTTTCCCTTTGTGGTTGTATGTTTCACTTAGTTTATTTTGTTTTGTTTTCTTTAACGACTGGATATAATGATGCACCTCTTAGATCATTGTTGGGATATTGTAATGCTGCCTTGAAATTCATTACCTATATATGGTTATATTTATATAAGATTTTATATATATTTGGTTATATTTTTCTGCCATATCTTCGTGATTCATTTTCATTCACTATTTATTTGGGGGTCTGTGCTCTCTTGCTTTTAAACTTTTGGAGTCAGTCAATTGCATTAGTTATCAAAGGATACATGTTTAGATTATCTGGTTCTGTTATTTTAAAACTGTTATTAATGTTCTATTCTTTCTAAAGCTTTATATAGTTCTTTTTGTAGCCTTATAAATCACTTGATAGCCCATAAGTTCTGATTATTTTTCCCTGTTGGGAGTTGATGGTACTTATAAAAATATGTGGACTACCCTGTCTCCAAAAAGCAAAAAAAAAAAAAAAAAAAAAAATGTGGACTAAATGGGCTATGGATTTCTAGTTATTTTAATTTTCTCCTCCCATTTGATGTAAACCACTTATAATTCTCTAATAATGTAAGTGTATGACTTCTTATTGTTATAATAGTGCATTTTAATAGAACTTATAGTACCATCTGATGTATTTATTATCCCAACCTACAAGATGATAATGTCTTTGTGCTTCAAATTTGTCTACAATTCAGTGGTTTATTCCCCATGATTTCACTTTGTAGGATCAGGGTAAATGTTATCTAAATGTGTATGAGATCAAAGGGTTGGAAATAGGGCTTCAAAGAAAACATTCCTACTCAGCTCTAACTCAGAGCATGTTTGAAAGGAGTTCTTCACTCAGCTGCTCTCTGAAGTGCCTTGTAGGGCTCTAGATTGAATTCTGGTAATGTTAGAGAATAAGGGCCTTGATAATAGCTAACTTGTAAAAGTTAAATTTTAAAAATGAACTCATTGGGCAAATAGGTTTCAAAGAAACAGACTTGAATTCATATCCTGCTTCAGCAGCTTTATAATTTGGTAATATTATGCATATAGTTATTTTTTCAAAGATGCCTCAATTTCAAATTGTTATATCTGATTGACAGAGTTTCTGTAAGAAATAATGTGTACACATCTCTTTGCAAAGTCATTATCACGATTGCCATTATAAAAACAGTGAAGTGTTATATTGTTTTTTTATTGGCTTTTATATATACAGTGCTACTTGTTTCACTCCACTAGAAAGAACTTTTGAATTGTCCATGTTTGAAGTTTGTGAAACAACACTGCAGATGCCACTTGAAGGACAGCACAAATCAAATGTTGTTCTACTAATGTATTATAGAGTGAAATTAAGCCTGTGAATCACAGGAAAGCAGATTTCTCTGCATCCTAGATACAGAATTTAGACTAGGTTTGGGGAAACCCTAAGATTGGGTGCAAGGGTCAAGGGCTTAAAGTAATGCCTGTTACCCTGCCACTAGGTACAGAAAAGAATTCTGGAATTGAGCCCTCAGAGGTCTGATTTCATGGATTTGACACAGGGAGTATTTGTTCTTATGGTTGATACTCTTTGGTTTTATGCCTTTAGGAAATCATAGGAAAATTGACAAAAGGACAGTTTCAGACATCAATTATCTTGCTTACAAAATGTCACTCTTAAGTATGTCTTTTATGATTAGCATTGTTTTCTAGTTTAGGTAAGGTTTTTCTCCATTTTTACAAGGTCAGTGAGTGTTTGCCTGGGCATATTTCTGTGTGTGTGTGTATGCGTGTGTGTAGGGGAGCTGTCATTCATAATTGATGTGCTACAACATTCAGGCTTGTGAGTTCATGAGTACGGGAACTTTGGGGAGGTTTGGGTTTTCTTTTTGGAGTCTGCCTTGTTTGTAACTTACCAGTTTCCCACTTTTCTTCCTGAAGGTGACATGGAGGAAGAAAGAGGAGCTGTTGAGTTACAAAAAAATATGATACAGGTAAGTGAAAGGTAATAATTCCCTAAAGAATCCTTCCTTTCCACTAGATGTCCTTTGACTATTTAGAACACAGTTTAATAATCTATTTCTGTATTAGATCACATGATAAGTATTTTGGATTTGGATGCCATAGAATTTCTCTTCCAAGGAAACTGGCATTTTATCATCAAAGCAGCCATAGACATAACACAGCTGCTTTTCTTAATCCCCTGGCCCATCTGATTCATCTCCTTCCCTCTGCTTCTAAACCCCTGCTATGGCTTGTGTTTAGGTGTTACCCCCAAATCCTCGTGCAGTCTTAGGTGGGGCTTCTTCAGAAGTGGGTAGATCTAGGGTATGTGTGATCAATTCATGATGCAGTCCTAGCCTCCAGGGCACTGGGATTAAGGATGTGAGTGGTACCCACCCTAAGTAATCTGGTAAGATAAAGGGGGCAGAAAGACACTATTAAAGTTCCTTGCTGCTTTTGCTGTTTCCTATGTGCCACTGTGAGCTATTTCTCCTACTTTGCCATGTTGCCTTGGAGCCAGCTGGTTATGGATTGAAACCTTTACAGATTGCTAGCCAAATAAACATTTCTTCCTTTAACTTTAGGTGTCAGGTGTTTTATCTCAGCACTGAGAAAAGTAACTAAGACACAATCTAGTACCAGAGAAGTGGAGTCATTGGGGTGACTCTGCCTGATCACGTGATCCTTTGGAACACAGTTGTGCAAAGAATTTAAAAGATTTGAATGCTGGTAGAAATTTTGCCAATGAAGACCAGGCACAGGAGGCTTTTGTGGGGAAGGACTGCATTGGCTGCTGGACTCCTGATGACATGTGTTAATGGTCAGCAGAGTTTATCTGTGTTTTCTTGTATTTAGGGATTATTTTCCTAAGACAGATTAAATAATCTCGGCAGAAGAAATTTCAGGGCAGTCTCTTGAGGCAGTGGTCTGGCTACTGTTGGGGCTTTTATTAGATCTGTGTTGAGAATCAAGAGCAAAAAAGCCAGCAGAATGATTAAAGATGTGACTTTAGCCAGAAAGGGATCTCCTATAAAGCTGAGGACTGCAGAGATAGAGCAGAGGACATCTGGATTGCTGAAAAGGAACAGGAGAACAGAAAAATAATCTGAATTAGTAGAACTCTACCTTCTGTAGCATCAAAATTGTAAAAGTGAAAGAATTTGTTTTGAGAAGAGAGCCCAAGAGCACCGTATTCTAGAATGGCAGTGGCCTAGAGAATTTGTCGCCCATGATTGGGTTCAGAGTGCTTAGTGATCCAAGAATTCAACCCCGACAGCCAAAAGAGAAAGAAGCCTGGCTACTGCTCCAGTTGGTGGCAGACCTTGGCAACATCCACATGGCACTGGTTTTAAATGGATGTGGAGTGCAAAAGTTGTGAGGTCAGGAAGGCTTCTACCAAGATTTCAGAGGAAGGATTGCCAGGCAAGATAGTGGCCCCTGAGAGGGCAGTGTGTGAAGCTGTGAGTTTGAAGCTGAAGGTGCAGTGGGGACTCCACAAGATTGGAGAACCCAGGTATGTGGATCATTTGAAGAAAACTGCAAAGAAGGAAAAGAGCTGGCCCAAGAGAGACATCAGCTTCCAGGGAGCTACAACTACTAGCAGTGCTATAGGGTTGGAGCCACTCAAACCCTTTGAAGTTAACAATTTGCCATAGATTTCTGGTGATATTGGAAGTGGAACTATGGAAGTACAGGATTTGTTTGCCCTGCTGGATTTTGGTCTTTGTTCCTATTCCTTGCTATCTCCCTGTTTGTAATTTTTTTTAAGAGTAAAAAATCTTTTATTGAGTGGTAGCTTTTGCCTCTGACAACGGGGGCACCTGAACGTGGGTTACCCTTATTTGTAACTTTTGGAATAGAGATGTCTATCCTGTGCTATTGAATGTTGGAATTGTTTACCTTTCTTTTTATTAGTACAGGGGCTTGTAGCTGACCATTTGGCTTAAATCTCAGGATTCTTTGGACTTGGACTTTTCAGTGAGGTTGAAACTCATAATGCTGGCAGCTCATAGAGATGAACTAAATAAATCCCTTTTGTATAAAGAGAAGTGCATGAATCTTTGGTGAGGGGAGAAGCAGAATGTTATGGTTTGTGCTTATATGTCTTTCCAAAGCTCATGTGGTTATAGGTGGGGATTTTCCAGAGGTGGATGGATCTAGGGTATATGTGATTGATTCATGGTGCAATTCTGGGCTCCAAGGCAGCCACTAGAGTACCTCAGGATGGGTGCTGCTGTAGAAAGTCCAGTGCATGATGAATGGTTTGGAACTTTTAGCTCTACCCTTTCTCCAACCTGGGGAAGTGAGGGGACTGATTTGTAGGTTGATCATCAGTGGCCAATAGTTTAATCAATCTTGTCAACTAGGGAAGCCTCCAAAAGAAGTCAAAGGGTTTGGGATGTATTTATCACCCTTCCATTGCTGGAACAAAAATAACTGACACCTTCAATTTAAAGGAGAAAGTGTTTATTTTGGCTCATAGTTTTAAAGATCTCCATTCATGATCTACTGGCTCTACAGCAGAACCATCATGGTGGAAGGGAGTGATGAAAGAAAGTCGCTTAACTCAGGTCTAGATATAGTTCCCTAGATCACACCCCACCCCCTGTAAACTGCTTCTTCCAATTTGCTCCACTCTTATTAGCTCCTTGAGTTATGAACACATCAGTAGTCATTCCATTGATGAGACTAGTACCTTCACAATGCAGACATCTCTCCTTGAACCTCTTAAATTCGTTCAAATTGACAGTTGACATTAATTAGCAGAGGGGAACTTCTGAACAGTTGAGCATGTGGTGTCCCAACAGGATATGGAAGTTCTGTATCTCTTTCCACTATATCATGCCCTATCCACCTCTTCATTTGCCTATTCATGTGTATAACTTATAATATTCTTTGTAATTAGTAAATGTACAGGAGCATTTCCATGTGTTCTTTGAGCCATTCTAGCTGATTGATAGAATTCATGAAGTATCAGGCTCCCTGATATATAGCCAGTTGGTCAGAAGTATGGTTAGAACCAGTGACTTGGCATCTAAATTTGAGGACAGTGTTGTGGGACTGAACCCTCAGCCTGTGGGGTGATGCTATCTCCAGTCAGATTTTGTAAGAATTTTATTGAGTTATGGGACACCCAGCTGTGCTTTCCAGACTTTCCCCATGTTTGGTGTGAGAAGTGTATATTCAGTAAGTCTGTAAGAGGGTAAGAAGTGTGTATTTGTGTTGTATCCAGTGACTCTGTAATAGTGACTGTGTGATCTCACTATTCTCACACTGCAGTGAAAGAAATTGGGTGTTTTAGAAATGCTGAATCTAGCAGTAGATTCTGATCAGTTAAGAACTCTTTGTGGGTAGAAAGAGAAAACTACCTGTTGAATGCCACTCTAGAAACTGGGAGACCATAGAATCAATCTTTTGAAGTTTCTATGAATTGATTTTCAGTCCTCAGTATTGTCACCCATTTTCCATCCTCCATAAGCTAGGCCATTAGTACCTCTCTAAAAAGTATGTTGATATTTTAGGACTCACTGGCCTTTGAAGATTTTGTTGTGGATTTTAGCCTGGAGGAATGGGCTTTGTTGAATCTTGCTCAGAGAAAACTATACAGAGATGTGATGCTGGAAACCTTCCAGAACCTGGCTTCCCTAGGTAAGAACAGCAACATTTATTCATGTAGTTTAGAAAGCAGTTTATTTTCCCATTCATTCTGTTTCTCAGTGCAGGATGTCCAACATCATGGTATCACCTGGGCAGTGCTCTCTCTGAAGGCTCTAAGGAAAATATCAGCTTCTGGACATAGATGGCCTTGGTGTTCTTTGGTTTATAGATCTATAAACTTAAATCTCTGCCTCAGTCTTCTTCCTTGTGTGCCTGCTTTTAGTCTCTTGCCTTATAATGTTACCAGTTACTGAATTTAGGGCCTACTTTAATCTAGAGTAACATCTTAAATTGATAATATCTTAAAAGACCTTGCATCCATATAAGGCAACATTCTGAGATTCTAGGAAGACATTTCAGTAGGCTTTATTTCTTACAGCATGTTTATGTTCATGATTTAAATTAAGCAGAAGGTAGAGAGATTTTGTATGTACCTCTTATCCTCATACAGCTCTCCTTGCACTCTCAGCATTCCCCATCAGATAGTGTGTTTGTTACAGTTGAACCTGCATTATTAACACATTGTTACTACTACATTGGTGTCTGTTATTTCTGTTAGAGTTCACTTGTGTTGTACATTCTGTAGCTTTGGAAGAATGTACAGTGACATGTATTCACTATTACAGTGCCATGCAGAGTAGTTTCATTACTCTAAAAAATCCAGTGTGTTCTACTTATTTATCCCTCCCTCTCCCTTAATCCTTGGCCAGCCATTGATCTTTGTCCTGTGTCTGGCATTTTGCCTTGTGGAGGATGTAATATAGTTAGAATCAAGTGAGATGTAGCCTTTTTAAGTTGGTTTCTTTCACTTACTGATATGCATTAAATCTCTTTTCTTTTCATAACTTGATAACTGATTTCTTTTTAATGCTGAATAATACTCTTTTGCCTGGATATGCTAGAGTTTATCCTTTTACCTACTGAGGGCTGTCTTGTTTGCTTCCATGTTTTGGCAATGAGGAATGAAGCTGTTATAAGCATTTACGGGTAGTTTTCTCGACTACTTTGGGTGAATAGTAAGGAAGACAAATGAGTTGTCAGAACCTATGGTAAGAATATACTTAATGTGAAAGAAACCATCACACTGTCTTCCAAGTGGCTGTGGCATTTTGTAAGTAAGATGTAGCCTTTTTAAGTTGGCTTCTTTTACTTACTGATATGCATTAAATCTCTTCTGTCTTTTCATAACTTGATAACTGATTTCTTTTTAATGCTGAATAATATTCTGTTGCCTGGATATGCTAGAGTTTATCCTTTTGCCTACTGAGGGCCATCTTATTTGCTTCCATGTTTTGGCAATGAAGAATGAAGCTGTTATAAGCATTTACGGGTAGTTTTCTCAACTACTTTGGGTGAATACTAAGGAAGACAAATGAGTTGTCAGAACCTATGGTAAGAATATACTTAATGTGAAAGAAACCATCACACTGTCTTCCAAGTGGCTGTGGCATTTTGTATTCCTGCCAGCAGTGAGAGATCCTGTTGCTCCACATTGTTGCCAGCTTTTGGCTTTGCCACTGTTTCCATAGGCCAGTAGTAGTAGAGTATCACTGTTTTAGCATCTTTTCTGTTTTGCCTGAGGAAGCTAATGATCCAGAGATGCTTCAGCTTATTTATTTTTTATAGACATGAGTACTCTTAACATGGAGCAACATCCCAGCCCTTTTTTATTTTCCAAATTTTGAAACAAGGTCTTACCAGGTGGGACTTAAATTTGTATCCTCCTATCCCAGCCTCCCTGAGTGCTAGGAAAATAGTCATTTGTTGCTACAGATAGCAACCTTTCATCTGTTCTCTCACACTTATTTTATTCTGTGAAGGGCTTATTTTCTTCTTTTTTTTTTTTTTTTGCTTTTTGGAGACAGGGTCTTGCTTTGTAGTTCAGGCTGGCCCTGAGCTCACTATGGTGCCCAGGCAAGCCGCCGCGAACTCAGCAATCCTCCTGTCTCTGCCTCCCAAGTGCTGGGATTACAGG
>PVIC010051740.1:0-12389 GCA_004025085.1 Thryonomys swinderianus
GCAAGGGGGCATTAGTGCTAACAGAAGTCAGTGAGGCCTTGTCTTATAGGATGCAAAAATCACACCAATTGTCTTTGGAGTGATTTGCTGTAAAATTAGTAAGAAGTTATGTGTCCCATGACCAGGGACATTAAAGCTCTCAAGATAAGTCATGAAACTATAGGTAAAAATCTCACTTGATTAAGCAAGAAAATACCCAGCTTCTCTCCTGCTCCACCCACCCCTCACTGCAACTCAGTGTTACCCAACAACTCCTATTTTGCCCACCGTACAACGTGCCAAGTCCTAAAATGAGTTTTGCAAAAAACAGAAATAGTTTATGTGATAAGGCACCAATTATAAAGAGTCCACATCTCAAATCTACCTCCCTGAGAATAGGGTTACAGGTATTTAAGTGATACAGAAAGGGTGGCTGCAGGCCTGGGGAGAGGTGACTAGAATCAAGGAAAGCAGAAGTAATTTGTCAACTGTATATGTACTGCGAAATTTCATGGTTCTTCACAGAATGCCTGTTCACAGCATA
This sequence comes from Thryonomys swinderianus, assembly GCA_004025085.1. Lineage (NCBI taxonomy): Eukaryota > Metazoa > Chordata > Mammalia > Rodentia > Thryonomyidae > Thryonomys > Thryonomys swinderianus. The sequence continues at coordinate 524 of PVIC010051740.1, forward strand.
GCAGCCTTAGCATGACATAAAAATGGTGGCATTAGTGTGGTCCCACGTGCACCCAGATTGACTTCTTCCAGGTTAGTGTCTGTTTATGTGCATGTCTCCCCAACTCCGCATCATGGGCTCTGCGAAAACAAAAATTTTGACTTGAGTACTTTGTCTAGAATATCACTGAACATTCAATGCAGGATTAATATAGAATCAGACACTTAGAAATTACACTGCTGGTATTTAAAGAGAATAGGTTCTTATCTCCCAGTGGGAAATCTCTAGAAAAGAGACACAGCACTCTTCTTGTTTCAGTTAACATCTTTATCTATGCCATGGTTAGAGTTTGAGAAAGGCTATTTACCTAGTTTCTAGAAGACAAAGTTCAAAGAAATTAATGGCATGGCACATGTAGACTCTGACCACTCATCTGACCAAAGCCACACAGATGAAATCTAGTAGAACTAAGTATGAAGTCCTGCACATAGATTCAAGGAATCAGTTGAATAAGTACAAAAGAAAGGCACTTGGGCTTAGCAGAAATTCAAGGGGAAAAAGAAGCTGGGGTTTGAGATGACCACAAGCTCAATATGGTGGTACAACATCTAGGAAGAGAAAAAGTCTTAAAGGGGCACATTAGAAGGGAGAAACAACAACCTGTCTATAGCGCACTGTGGTGGCCAGGTCAGGACCATGGCATGATGCATGCTCTTACTATCTCATCTTAAAAGGAGCAGAACAGGGCTGTTTGGGACACCTAGAAGTTAGAAATACTGACAAAAACTCAGGGAGTATTTCATCTACAACAAATGCTAGTTTCAAACAAGAGACAGGCTGCCTCTGAGGAGAGAGAAGTTAAGATCTACCCAACAGTTTAAAAGGCAGTTCAGGTGCTAGAATTACCTGGGTTCAAACCCAAGCTCTGTGCTTTATAGATGGTGCAGGGTGGTGTCTAAAGACAACATTCTTCCCTTCTCTGTCCCCTGGTTTCCTCATTTATACAATAGGCACTGTGATCCTTAGCCCAGTAGTTAAATGAACTAACAATTGGCAGAACCAAGTCAACAAGGAATGATGGCTACCACGCTTCTGTAACTACATAAAGCAGGCCAGGACCAAAGTGTAGACGTTATGAGGGAACTTTCTGCAATGGTGGGAAAGTTTCCTAACAAAGAGCTACTGCCCATGTAAGATGGGAGGCCTGAAAGGGCTGAGAGTTCCTGGTTCTTGGCTGTATGTTGTACACAGGGTCTTTGTATTAAACAATGGACTCGAGGTGATGCCATTTGAAGATCCTTAGAACTAACTCTAAAACTCTTGTACTTTACAAGGAGTCCTCCCTTCCCGACCCCTTTTAAACAAGGACTATGAGGATGTAGCTCCTGTGCTTGTCTAGCATGCACAAGGGCCTGACAGTGTTCACCAGCAAACACACACACACACATACACACACAGCCAAAAGAAGAGTACGGACCAGACTTCACAGATTGTAGAAGGGGCCTCAAGACCCCCTGAAACTCTACTGTTGGCCTTTGACTCCTGCCCCATTAGGAGAGTCAGTGCCTACAGTGAGTCTGGGTCCATGGGTCCCACTGCTGTGAAACGCGCCCCACCCCCCAGCCCTTCGTCCCCGTAGGGTAGGTTTAAATCTTGGCCCTAAGCAGTGAGTGAGCATCAGAAAAGGCCAGGTGCCTAGGGGTTCAGAGAGGAAACAGACATGAGATTTAAATACAAGTGCCACCACGCTCCCCTGGGGACAGTGTCTTGGAAGTCAGGTCCAGGACTGACAGTGACATTTCAGGGAAAAGGGCTCCCTTTCTCCTCATGCCTCCGCCTCACAGGTGCTGCCAGTATGTTATTTCAGCAGAAGCGGCCTTAGCCAGCTGGGGTCCCAATGAGAACACGTCAGCTTCAGGAGGTACTGATTGAATCACTGACCCAGAAAAAATGGGAATGGGCAGGTGGGCGTGGGCATGTGTTCTGGGGGCTGTAGTGGAGGTTTGTGCTCATGACACGCTCCCCTAAATCACCCTCTGCTCTGGCCTTGGTTTGGAATGAATAATGATTTTTACCACTCTCTCCTTGGGTGACCTTGGGCCAAGTTACTACGTCTTTTTGAGCCTCGGCTTCTGTATCCATAAAATGAGGGTCTGTGTGAGGTGCAGTGAAATGGCCCTCACTGTTCATACATGATTTTCCAAGAAACTTCACACCTCTGAGTTATCTGTCTCTCCTAATTACCCATTGGGCAGGCCAAATTCTGGAGTTTAAAAACCTTTAAGAGAAGTGCCTTACCTAAAGTCACAGAGCTAGAAAGTCACAGAAAAGGAAGCCCAAGCCCGTGTGGCCCCTGCAAAAGTAGGACATTTTTTCCCACTCTGTAGGCTTTTCCTCACACCCTGATATGTTCCTGCCCGAGTCAGTCTCCTCTCTGTGATGGTGACCCACAGTGAAGAGGGTAAAGAAAAGGGACAGAGATTGCTGAGGATCACGTTGATCTCCGCCTCATTCCTTGGACAGAAGCTGAGAACTGATTCTCCATAGGAGGCAGCTTCCTGGTTCCACAAAGGGAAGATTAATCAGGGTCCGATGCTGTGAGCACACAGCATTGTTTTTGGCACATTAGCTACAAGCTTTTCTCTACAAATGGATGTGATTTTTATGGCATTGTTTAAGGAGCTGAATATTCAGAGTGATTCTCTTTTCCCTTTTCCAGAGCTGGGAAGGACAGAAATACCACAACTATGCCCCACCTGAGGGTGAGAAAATGTTGGCTCAGTCTCTCTCCTTCCTGAAAACCCCTCCACGGTTTTCCATCACACCAGGGGCAGAATCCCAGACCTCTGGTGCTTCTGATCCTCATCCATCTCCTCCTCTGAAATCTAGAAACTTGTGATTAGGAAAACAAGGCAAAACAAATAAAGCAAAACAGAGCAAACAGGAGAAAAGGCAGTCCCTGAGCCCCTTCCTGTGGGCTGTGTCCTGTGGGGCTGCTGCTTATCCACTACAACAGGGACCACCATCTCTGCTGGGGATCTCTGACCTGGTCCCTTCCCATTAAACTAGCAAAAGCCAGTCCTTTTCCTTTCCTCACAGAGCAGCAACAAACTTCTCCTCTGGCAGCAGTTCTCACCTGTGGCTGGAAGCCCTGCTCCAGGCCAGTAGCCAGTCACCTCCTTTTCTTTGTAGGAAACAGCATGCCACCCCAAACTCAACCCATCTCCCAACCCAAAGCCACCAATCTTACCAGAGCATTCTTCCCTGTAAGGGTTTAGATCCATAATGTCCCTCAAAACCCACTCTCTCTTGGGCCAGAGATTTAGCTCACTGGTTCCAGCACCTGCCTAGCAAGCATAAGGTCCTGAGTTGATCCCTGGTAACCACATATAACAATACTGGGCGTGGTGACTCACGCCCACCAGCAATCAGTACCACACACCACAGTGCTGGGTGTGGTGGCTCATGCCTGTAATCCCAGCACTAGGGAGGGAAAGGCAGGATGATTGCTGAGTTCGAGGCTTGCCTGGGCTTACATGGTGAGCTCAGGGCCAGCCTGAGCACAAAGTGAGACCCTGCCAAAAAAAACCAGACAAATGAAAAAACCTCCCACTCTCAGTGGCAAGCTGTTGGAAGGTAACTAAATCATGGGGGCGCTATGTTCATCAATGGATTCATGCACAAACAGATTCAGCAGTTGAATGCCGAGGAGGTGGGGCCTGATTAGAAGCAAGGTGGGTGGGAGCTTGATCTAAAAAGGTTTACCCTCCTCCGCCTGCCCCACTTCTCTCTCTCCCTGCTCCTGGCTACCAGGACATGAGCCGCTTTCCTCCTTGGCAGGTTCTTCCAACTGCAGTTACACCTGCCTACCATGAGATGAAGTTCTATAACTATGAGCCACAATGAACTTCACCTCTTTTAATTGTGGGTGCTATGCATGATGCCCTGTGACAGGAAAAGAAGAAAACAAACCTTGCTCCTTCACTTACACAGCATATGGATGAGTTCTGAGTCCCATACACTTTCCTCTTCCTATAGATTCCTAAAGTATATAAGTATCTGAAAACTAACCCAAGTCCTAGAGTGAAGCAACATCCTTTACTGTGTTTATCCCAAGATTCTGTTTAATTCTAAGTTCTTTTCTCCCTCATTCCTGCCATTTTGGAACTAAGGTTCCAGGAAATACATTTCAGGAAACCAGACTAGCTGATTCTCTGCACGCCTCATAGACCCTGACCACATGTGATTCTGTAACATGAATGTCTACCACACTGAACAAGGCTAGAGACACGTGGTGTCTTCCTGAGTCTCTGCGGCATGTTTTTGTGGTCCACACTGTGTCTGTGGGGTGACTAAAGCTTCCTCTTTTGCCATTTGCCCAATGAAAAGAGAAAGGTTTTCAGGTCTACAGCCCTGAACACCAGTTTTCATTGCTGATCTTTCTACCCGGTGCTACTATAACAGCATAACCACTGTGGGCTCTTAATGAGTCAAGTTTCAGTTCTGCCTCTGCCATTTACACCTATAGGGCCTCTGACCCTCAAGCTGGTATGCAGTATTCTAAGACAGCTCCTAAAATTCCCACACTAGCTGTGTGTTCTCTGTACAATCCCCCTCTCCTGGGATGTGGAGTCACACACATGTTGTTAGTTACTATGCCTTTGGTTTTGAGTTAATCAGAAAGGAGGTTCTTTGGGTAGGTCTGACCTAACCCAGTAAGATTGTTCTAAAATGACAATGGATCAGAGAATGCTCCCTTGCAGGCCTGCAGGGGAGGAACCCATACTGTGAGTTCCTTATGGAGGAAGTCACTTAGCTAGGAATTGAAAGGGTCTTTAGTTGTCTTATTGTGGTTTATGTTGCTATAACAAAATACCAGAGGCTGAGTACTTTATAAAGAAAAGCATTTAATTTCTCTCACATTTCTGGAGGGTAGAAAACTCAAATGCCTGAAGCCAGCATCTGCCTGCCTTATAGAGAGGGTCTGGTGTGGCCTTACAACTTGATGGGGAAGCAGAAGACAAAGCAGGCATATAAAAGTACACATGCAAAAGGCAGAGGAAGACTGACCTGCTACATAGCAACCCAAAAACTAATCTACCCCTTCATGATCAAACTCATTTCCCCAAGACCTGGAGAGAACTTACCCATTTTCAAAGAGAAGCATTTATCTATCCATTAGGTCACTGCACCTCTCTAAGGTCTCACTTCTTAAATGTCTCACTACCTCTCAATCCAGTTACATCAGCAACCAAGGCTTTAGCACTCAACTTTTGGGAGGTAAACCATATCTAAACCAGTTGCTGACAGAACTCCACCCATCACCCAGAAAAACTCAGGGACAACTGCAGCAAAATTCTCTCTGCCAAAGTAGCATAAAAGAGAACCCTGAGGTGCTGTGAGATCACACCTCTGCCTGACACTTTCAGCCTTGAAAGACCCCAAGCAGAGCCCAACTACTTCATGCCTGGACATGTGACCTACAGAAATGGTGAGACAATAAGCAAACATTGTTTAAAACTACACAGTTTATCCAAATTCTTATATGATAGAAGAAACTGAACAGACTCAGTTCTGTGAAATGGGAACAAAAACATCCCCACAGGTTCTTATAAGGATCTTGTATAGTCCATGTTTAACATAGACACTAGCATATATTTTACTGTTCAGCAAATTCCAATAGTTAAGTGGATATGTTAGTAATATCTACTCTGTGAGATTCTCCAAAGATTAAAAGATAATAATTAATTTAAAGATACTGAAAAAGTTTACCAAGATTACTACTATGCCTGGAACCCAGGACATATCACCAGAGATGACATCAAAGTTTTAAAGAACTAAATGGTCCTTTCTACCCACAGTCTTTTGCTACTGTCCATTAAGACCACATAACTCTGTCTCATCATTGCTACCTGTCTTATTGGTTTGCCATCTAGAAAGGTTGTTTGGAGATTCTAGCAGAGGAGCAAAGTTCTCCTCTATCAAGGGTGGTCTTCCTCTTTGACCGAGAGCACAGCTCCAGGAGGGACAAACATGGAGTAGTGAGGGAGGAAGGAGATACCAGATCAATTCTGGAGAGCAATGGGGTGACAGATGTCACAATCAGATCGCCCTCACATCCTGCGTTGCCATCTGGGGAGCTAGTCACTTCTATTCTTATGTCATCTTTTCTCACTCTTTAAGGACTATCTTGGTATGCTTTGAGAGAGGTTTGAGCAGGATCAAGCCATAGCTGATCAGATGAAAAAAGAAACTTCTGAAGACCAATTTGGCAGAACGTTCTTACTAATAGCTATAGTTTGAAAATATGTTGGAAACTTATTCTCCAAAGATTCGTGTGTTAGAAACTTAATCCTCCAACTCATACGTTAATGATGTTCAGAGGTTGAACCTTTGGGAGGTAATTAGGATGAGGGCAAGAAGATGGAACATCCATGGTGGCAAGAGACCCAAACTAGCACACTTGCTCTGTCTTGCCTGTGATGGCTTCTACCATGTTACAGTGCAGCAAGAAGGTTACCAAATGCTAAGCAGATGCTAGAACTAAACTATTGGACTTTTGGAGGTCTACAACCATGAGTCAAATAAATGTCCATTCTTTATAAATTATGTAGTTTGGAGTACTTTGTTAAAGCAATAGAAACATACTAAGACAATGACATTTCAAACACACCCAACATTCAACAGTCAGGTTCAATGGCATCACTCATGTTTACATGCAGGAGCAGTTATTCGTCATGAGTTGGACCTGTGTGATAGATGCTAGGAATAAGACAACACTTAAGGGATGTAAGGAGTTCCCTGTGTGTTAGAGGTGCAAAAAGATAGTGACAATGATCAGATTTCCATCAGAGAAGATGTCTCAGATTGAAATTCCATTTGGTAACATTTGGTTATATCAAAGGATAGACAATAACTGTTGATTCATTTGAAATACACAATAAATCCCCAAACAGAAAATTTTCAAGAATTCTATTACCAAGGCTAGTACTGTTACCTAGTTTTAGGGCCTGACTACCCTGCTAGATGATAAGACACTCTGCCTGGAGACAAAGTACCTGAATAAGATGAATCTGTTGATCTACGTGGGTAGTGAGCAGGGAAAGAAATAGTGAGAGCAGGCCTGGGTGTGAGCATTCAACTGCCTATTACCACTCCTAGTTCTGAAAGAAAAAAAAATAAAAGGGGAAAGTTTAAGTGAAAGATTCAGAGTGACATCCTGACACATTCATGAAACAAATGATTCCTGGACATTACAGATGTATGTAGGAAGGTTTTGCAGTGTTAAGAAAGTCATCACTGCAGTCTCATCAAGAAGGTATGATTTAACAAAGACTTGAAGAAAATAAATTTTGTTTCCCAAAGCCATATGTTAACGGTATTTGAATGGTGGGATTTTAGGAAGTGATTAGGATGAGGGCACGAAATGGGGCATTCATAGTGGCATTAGTGGTTTCATAAGAGGAAAAGAAAGCTAAGCAAGTAACTAGAAAAAGAATTTTTCAGACAAAGGAATACCTAGAGCAAAGACCCAGGACAGAACTTGTCTTGGAGCACAGAGGAGGTCAGTGTAGTTATAGCACAGCAAGCCATGCTGAGAGCAATGAAACAGAAGGTAAATTGAGCGGGGGGGATCAGTTTTACTCTGAGATGAATATGGAGCCACTGCAGGGTTTTGAACAGAGGAAAAGAATGATCATTCTTAAACTCTGAATGGATCTTTCTGGTTATTATCTTGGAACTGGAGAAGAAAAGCAGAATGAGAGAGACCTATAAGAAGTTAGAGAAACTCAGGCATGTGATAAAGGTGGTCCCAGCCAGGATGAGAGTGTGGGTATGTGGGAATTGGTCAGATTCACCATACATTTCTAAAGTACAGTGCTTCCTGCAAATTAAATGAGATGTGCCAGAGAAGCTGATAACAACTACTTTTATTGGCCTAAAGTAAGTGGAAAGTTGGATTGTCTTCAGTGGAGGTAAGGAAGGCACAATACTGGCAAAGGTGGGATATATATGGAATGAGTTGAGGTAGTGATGAGGAGTTCCACATGAGGTACATCAAGTCTGAGAAGTCTAATGGAATTCTAATAGGAGCTGGGGATTTAGCTCAGTGGTTCCAGTGTCTGCTTTGCAAGTGCAAGGTCCAGAGTTGGATCCCCGGGACCACACACCACAATGCCAGGCTTAGTCATGCACCGACAGTCCCAGCAATCAGTACCACATATCACAATTCTGGGCATGGTGGTTCACATCTGTAATCCTAGCACTCAGGAGGCAGAGGCAGAGGGATTACTGTGAGTTCAAAGCTTGCCTGGGCTACATAATGAGCTCAGGGCCAGCCCAAACTACAAAGCGAGACCCTGCCTCTAAATAGATAAATGGATGGATGGATGGATAGATGGATGGACAGACGGACGGACGGACAGACAGACAGACAGACAGACAGAATTCTAATAAGTGTAAGAATGTTTTCAGGCTCACAGAAGTCACTGGATACACAACCCCCCCCCCATTCAGAAAAGAGACCATCACTGAAGTCATCAATGTAGAGCTGATATTTCAAGACTAGGTGAGATCATGATGACCCAAGGAGTCCTGGTGGGGTAAAGGGGTTAAAGTAAGTCCAACATTCAGAAACTTTACAGAAGAGATGAGAAGATAAAAAAAGGTGAGGAAGATTATTTGTAAGATGAAGAACCAATGTCTGTCCTGTTGTGAAAATAAGGAGATGGGCTGGCCACTAGAACGGAAGCATCATTGAAGGATCACACAAAACTCTGAACACTATCCATTTAGTCTAGTAACAAAGGAGGTCATTGGTGTTCTTGAGAAGAGAAGCTGCAGTAGAGGAGTGCTAAGGGGCTGTACTGGGTGGGGCTGGCTCTTCTGAAGTTTGCTAGCATAAGAAGACATGGGCAGTAGCTTAAAAGAGAAATGGCATCAACAGAAGAGTTTTTTTTTTCATTTTTAGTATTTTTGATGTATCTTTTTTCCTCCCTTCCCCTCTTCTCTCTTTAACCCCTCTGCCCCTCTATTTATAAAAGCTTTGTTTCCATTTTTTTCTTACATACTTTTTTCTTGCCTCCCCCTAGTTCCCCATCACATTTGGACATTTTCTTCCCATTTCCAATTATCTATTGTATATTTTGGTCCTTATTTACACTTTTGTTTTTTTATACCAGATAAACCATGTAATATTTGAACATGTGTGTCCAATTTATTTCACTTAAGAGTATGGGTTGAAGGCACATCCATTTAGTTAAAAACATCTCAAGCTTATTCTTCTCCATGACAGAGAATTATTCCATCATATTAGAAAAAAAACAAACAAACATCTTCTTTATCTATTCATCAGTTGATGGGCCTTTGAGTTGTTTCCAAGATTTAGCTATTACAAACTGTGCAGCTAAAAACATGGGTATACATATATCACTGTGGTATGTTACTGTTAATTCTTGGAGAAAATATCAAGGGAATAGTTGAGTGAAACAGTACCTCTAGTTTCAGTTTTTTGTGAAATTTCCACAGATTTCTACAGTGATTGCACCAGTCTACACTCCCATCCACAGTACAGAAGGGTTTCTTTTTCCCCCAGTCTCAGCAGCATTTATTGGTTGTTTTTTTTATGATAGCCATTCTTAATAGAATGAGATAGAACCTTAGCATTGTTTTAATTTAATTTCTTTAATTACCTGTGATGTTGAACATGTTTTCATACATTTGCCATTTATACTTCATCTGAGAAGTATCTATTCATTTCAGATGCCTGTTTTTAGCTGAGTCCTTAAATTTGAAAGGTCTGATTTGTTTTAGTCCTTTATGTATTCTAGATATTAGTCCTTTGTCTGAGGAACAGCTGGTAAAAAATATTTTTGCCCCACACTGTGGGTTGTCTCTTCATTCTGTTGGTGGTTTCTTTTCCTATGGAAAAGACTTTTAATTAAATAAGACCCCAAAGTTCTTGGTGCTCTGTGGTATTTCCTGAATGACTGGAGTTCTGTTCATAGTCTTTGGATATACCACAGTTTTCAAGAGTTCTACCTCTTTTATCTGATAGCAGATTTAGTATTTCTGTTTTTGTTTTGTTTTGTTTTGTTTTGTTTGGAGACAAGGTTTTGCTTTGTGCTTCAGGTTGTCCCTGAACTCACTATGTAGCCCAGGCTGGCCTTGAACTCACAGCAATGCTCCTGCCTCTGCCTCCCAAGAGTTGGGATTACAGGTGTGAGCAACCATGCCCGGCATTGTGGTATGTGATACTGTATGATAGGATTATGAGCATAGTCCACCAAGCCCAGCATTGTGGTATGTGGTACTGGGGATCAAACTGAGGACCTTGTGTTTGCCAGGCAGATGCCAGAACCAAAGAGCTAAATCCCTAGTGTTTCTGTTTTAATATCTAGATGTTTGATCCACTTCAGTTTTAGTTTAGTGCATAGTGAAAGGTATGGATCTAGTTTTCAACTTCAACACGTGGAAAGCCAGTTTCCTGTACCATGTATTAAAGAGACTATCTTTCTTTTAATGAAGGCATTTGCCTCCTTTGTCAAAGATAAGGTGGCTGAGTAAGTGTGGAGTTGTTTCTGCATCTTCTGATCTGTTCCACTGATCCTCAGGTCTGTTTTTTTGTTGTTGTTTTTACATTTTTTTTTTGCCAGTACTGTACTTTTTATCATAATAACTTGGTACTATAATTTCAAGCAAGGAATGATGATGTCTCGGAGCTAGTTTTTGTTGCCCAGAATTACTTTTTTTTTTTTTTTTTTTGAGACAGGGTCTTGCTTTGTAGTTCAGGCTGGCACTGAGCTCACTATGTAGCCCAGGCAAGCTTCGAACTCAGCAATGATCCTGTCTCTGCCTCCCGAGTGCTGGGATTACAGGCGTGAGCCACCACGCCTGGCACTGTGGTATGCGGTATTGATTGTTGGTGGGCGTGAGTCTCCATGCCCAGTATCGTATGTGGTTACCGGGGATCAAACTCAGGACCTTGAGCTTGGGAGGCAGGCACCAGAAACACTGAGCTAAATCTCCAGCCCTGCCCAGGTATTTCTTTTTGGGGGTGCTGTTGTAAAAGGTGCTGTTTTCCTTTTGCTACTGTCAGTCTTGTCCAGTTCCAAATAAAGTTTTGGATTATTTTCTCTAATTCTGTGAGATACACTATTGGTATTTTGAGCAGTACTGCATTAAATCTGTATAATGCTTTTGGAAGTATGACCATTTTCACTATATTGGTTCTTCCTATCCAAGAACAAGGGATGTCTTTCTATTTTCTGATATCCTCTTCAATCTCCTTTTTCAGAGTACTATAGTTTTCAATGTAATGATCTTTCACTTCCTTCATTAGATTAATTCTTAGGTATTTCTTTTGGGGGGTGCTATTGTAAAAGGTGCTGTTTTCCTAATTTCTGTGTGTTGTGTATAAGAACACTATTGATTTTTGAGTGTTGACTTTGTATCCAGATACACTATTAAATTTTGTTATTAAACCTAGAAGAATTTTGGTAGAGTTTTGGGGATCTTTATAGAATATCATGTCATCCACAAATAAAAATAATTTAACGTCTTCCTTTTTGATCCTTATTCCTTTTGTTTCTCTGTCAAATTGCTCCAGCTAATGTTTTCAAAGTTATATTGATGAGTGGTGACAGTGAACAGCTTTGTCTTTTTCCTGGTTTTAGAGTGAAAGCTTTCATTTTTGTCTGCATTTAGTATGATGATGGCTGTTGGTTTGTTGTAGATGGCTGTTATAAGACTGAGATAAAGACCATCTATTCCAATTTTCTGTAGGGTTATCATGAATGGATGTTCCACTTTGTCAAACACTTTTTCTGCACCTATTAATATGATTATGTGGTTTTTGTTGTGAGGTCTGTTAATATAGTTTAATTTA
>PVIC010051741.1:0-12392 GCA_004025085.1 Thryonomys swinderianus
CCCTTCTCCCATTTGAACAGATTATAGTGCTGCTTGCCTGGGAAACTACTGGCTAATTAGAGAGGAGCGGTAAAATATTTCCTAGGTATTCAAGTAGTAGGTATTTTATCATCCAGTGTTCATAAAACATGGAGTGGTCCATAATTCCATGAAAATGGATACAACCATCACATTTGAGTTATTTTTCTGACTCAAAACTAAATTAATCGTCATTTTTGCAAAATTTGTTTTCCCACTAAAACTACTTCAAAATTTTGCTTGTGGATACAGAATCAGTCTCACCTGAGAAATTAATCTCAGACCCTGACTGGCTTCCTTCTCCCACACACGGCACATACAATTTTGTACTTTCTAGGCTCTGCAGCGAGCAACTGCTTGGCGGAAGATTTTTCTTTCATGCGAGTCCAGTGCTTTCTTCGTGAACTATAGGTTTTGCTGGATTTTAGGCCTTGTGAGTACAGATTTAAGTCAGCAGTAAGTTAATAATTAACTGCACATGTGACAAGCTGTATAAATTAAGTTGAACTTATATCATGGTTCTTAGCCAACCATTAGGTAAGATAAAGGACTCCTAGTTAAATTCAGATTTTATATAAACAGCGTTTCCTCTCCTCCTAATATGTTTACCAGAATGTTTCATGGAATATAGTCATCTGAAATTAATTTTAACTGGAAGTCTTGTTACTTGATAAATCTAGAAACCTTAGATTACACTGTAGTCAGCATCCTCAACTCTAGCATACAGAAATAATACTGAGTTTCTAGGGTTGTTTCATTTGTAAAGTTCATGATAATAATTCGATACTAATTTTCTTTCGGTTTGCACTCAGATCACAGCCACTCCTCTTAATTTTCTATAACTAACTTGTCTGAAATATCAGCAGTCTTTCTGTGACCTCATCTTCCATTTGTTTTTCTTTTCTATTTCTCCTTACTCCTTTTGCCATGTAAAATATGTATTGTAATTCTTTATCTTACATAGTGGACCCTAGACTTACAAACTTGATTGGTTCCCAAGAGCTGTTTGTAACTAAGTCAGTACAACTGAGATCTAATTGTTCATCTGGTTACATGCTGTAGATAACAAGAAGCAGAGGAATCTTCCAAGAACCTCACTAACCCAAGATGTTTATATGTTAGCTTGTTTGTAATTTGTGGGTCTGCTGTATAGTATCTCTAATTAGAATATAGCTCCATAAGGGCAAGGAATTTTGCCTGCTCTCTTTACTCTTATATTCCAAGCACTCAAAGTTCCTGGCACATAAATAAATAATTGTTGCTTGAGAGAATGAATGAATTGATCAATCAGTGTCTGTTTTGCTACTTTGACTTTTCTGTGACACACACCAGAGAACATAAGTCCTAGTTAATGAAAATATTGCCTCTGTGAGCACTGAAATTTTAGTAACAAGAAAGCAAGAACTAATAGATATTTATGGGTGTTTCTGATATCCTAGGCCTGAACAAAGGCAGTATATAGGAAAGGTAAAGGGATAAAGACTTAGAGTGGAATGTACAGAGGAACTAAAATTACCACGGGCAAGACTAGTTACTGTTTTATAAGTGCCCCAACAATATAAGGCTCTATTCTCAGTGATGAAGTGCTTCCTCCAAGACATAGTGGAAAAAAATCTCTTTTCTTTAGAAAAATAACTGAATAAAAAGATTTTAACCTAAATACAATAAGTTCACCATTCTTACTGCTACAGAAAACAGCTTTTTAAACTCCAGGAGGAGCTCTGAAGCAAATTTTCTACCAGCTTTGGGGAGATTCACAAGTTTATGTTTTGTTGAGCCCTTATCAATAAAATGGGATAATGCCACCATCTGGCTCCTAGGGACAGTCTCTCTTTAGAGAGATTTATAAATCAAATTTGCCATATATTTCAGTAAAGAAAAGCACAAGTTCTAAGTCATGATTTTACACAACCTAACACCCGAAGTCCTCAGTTTCCAATAATTTATTTATACTTGCTTGTCATATGAGAAGTGACCTGAATCCTGGGAAAAGCAGGATTATTTACACTTGAAATTTATAACTGAAAATTTAGCTTTTCAAGTCCTTCAATGATATGAATTACTGTTGTCCATATATGATTATATGTATTTATATATCCAACATACAATAATTTCTTTGGGTTCTCCATTTGACTTACAGTCTTCAGGCATTTTTATAAATAAATGTCTCCATAACTTTTTCAGAGTAGATAACTTCTTTGGGACTATTCCTTGCTGAGATTTCTCAAAATTCCTCTGTTGTTTATATTTAAGTGTGACCACCTCCGTGCTCAATATTTAATTACAGTGACATTCCTTTTTTAAATGTAAGGCTACCACAAAGTGGGCTATTTGTAATTGAATAAAGAGACAAAACGAATATGGGAGATTGAGACTGGTTGGTCATCATCATATTCCATTGTGCAAATCCATTGCAAGGAAGTTGTAAAGGACAGATTCTAGTGTATGGATGTGTGTGTATTTTCTCTGGCTGAATGTTGTATACATCACATAAGAAGTTTGGTAAACACAACATTAATACCTATTATTTACATGTCATTGATATTGTATCCCAAAGCACTTTCCTTCATGAAATTAATTATCAGAACAACCCTCAAAATATCTCAAAAGTAGATGTGTAATTATTTCCATTTTACAGATGAAAATTTGTGATACATAGCTTTTAATTAACTTGTCCAAAGTTGTACATGTAGGAAGAGGTAGAGATGAAATGTGAACATATGCAATCTTCTTAAAATTCTATTCTCATTCATACTGTTTATGCTATAAACAGACATGGGCAAATAAACTCCTTCTGCTCTACCAAAGGTCCGTCAGGAAGACATCAGTGTGCCTTTTTGGAGAGATGATCTTGACTTGCAGTAGCCCTTTCTCGCTGAAATTTTGGATATTTGGGTATCAATTCACTGATTTGGCCCTAAACATTCTAAAAAGAATTAGCTACAAATAAAATTAAGTCCGTCTATTTAACTTGGGTTTACAGTAGACCCCGGAGTTATGACTGGGCTGACATATAAACAACTTGGATTATAACCAGAATTTTAGTTTTGACTTACTAACAAAGCCTTGAGTTATGATCCTAATGCTGGCTCCTTGTGCTTCCAGATGGTCTCAGATACAGATTTAACACTTAAAGGGTTCCTGAAGGAACATGACAGCATCCTTTCCTGTATGGGGTTAGTTGAGAAATCTAGGTCAGTGTCTCTCTAAGGAAACTGAGATCTGCTTGAATCCAGGAGAGAGACTTTGAAGGCTGTGTGATGGAGCGTACGCTTTCAGTTGACCACTTTGAGTTACAACAAATCCTCGCAAATTCAAAAATTGAATTCACATATCAGTGGTCCACTGGATTTGTTTTTATAAGACAAAAGTGGAAATTTTGCTAAATCACCATTCTAGGTCAGAAAGTCCACTGAATGTTTTTATAAGATTATTGAATGGAAGTATCATAAAAGATTTCAAAGTAAGATGCATAAAGTTTAATTAACTTGGCCCAAAGTCTCACACCGGATAAACGACAGAACGAAAACTCAAATTGATGGGTTTTTAGCTCTAAGCCAGCGTGATTTATGATACGTGATGCTCTTAGTTGAAAACTATATCAAGGGCCACATAGATGTGAATATGAATGCACATAAATATGTCCATATACATATATATATGTGTGTGTACACATACACATATGTGTGTGTGTGTAATAGAAACTAAAAACATAGGGGAAAATATAAAAACACACAAAGCTAAAGTTTAGAGAACAAAAATGTCAGCACTCTCAGGATGTGTTTCACTAATGTACATTGGAACAGAATATTAGTTTCCTGTTTCTGCTAGTGTTTTAGCTTTGAAGATAACATCATAACAGAAAGCCTAGCCACTTTGCCTTGTGCTTCCTAGCCCCACATATTGCCTTTAATTTTCTGTTTCATGGATCTTTAAACTAGGAACTCTGTTGCTGTGTCTTAAATTCATAGGAACTGTTAAGGATAAATGAACTAACTTGGAACTATTGCTGGACTATATTATACCTTGAATCCTGTTTCATTTCTGGTTACTTTGAAAAGAATAAAAAAGGTGACTAATAAAATGCAACCATTTCACAGTTTCCACTTAGTCTCTTTCAAAAAAGAAATATCTTCCATGTAAGGAGAAAAATGAGAAAGAAAAAATGGAAATAAAGCTTTTGTAAATGGGGAGGAAAGGGGAATAGGAAAAAATAAGAATTAAGATATATCATGTACAGGTATGAATTCTTAATGAAGAATGTGATCATAATATAAAAGGTACCAATAAAGTTAAATTTTTTAAAAAAGGGGGATATAGTCCCAAATTATAGTTTATGATTTTTGCTTTATGTTTATACTTAGCTGTGATAATTAATGCATTTTAGATTGTACTTGAAATCACCTCTCATTTTGCTTGTTGCCTTTTCCTAAAACCCTTTTAAAAAGGGGTTGCACCTTCTTTCTCCTGAATATTTTGAAGGGCAGCAAGTAAAAATATTTTAATGTATTATATCATAATCTTTTGTTCCTCCATGCTTAGATCTCCTTTCATTATCTAGGTTCTTCTTGTTATTATTCTTCTGAGCTATATATAATATTGGCAGGAATAGTATGAAGATTCTTTGGCTCACTGTCTTCCGAAATTTGATGGTTAATCATCCAGTTTTCTTGATAGGTATTAAACTCAAAAGGATACTAGAGTTTCACAGATGTAAGAGCAAATTTTCA
The DNA here is from genome assembly GCA_004025085.1 of Thryonomys swinderianus. NCBI lineage: Eukaryota > Metazoa > Chordata > Mammalia > Rodentia > Thryonomyidae > Thryonomys > Thryonomys swinderianus. The sequence goes on from PVIC010051741.1 coordinate 4,749, forward strand.
ATGAAATTTGGAATATTAATATCTGTATCTAAACCTTCAGATCTCTCTTGGGAGGCCTGGGATACTAGTGGCAGTGTTTTGGCCTTATGTGCCTTCTGATCCATTGATAATATCTGACTGAAGCGTGATATCAAAAGTAATTCTACGGCCATATCTGAATTTAATTGAAGTTCTAAATCAATTTAGTGATGTTGGTCACGATTAGGGAACTTATAAATGGTGATTCCTTGACCAGAAAGTTGTTCTGTTCAAACCTCGATTTATCTTTTCGATGACATTTTTTAAGTTTATTCCTCAGGATAACATGGATAGTCCTATACTGTCACAACTTGCCACCATGACCAACAAAAGTTTTGTTATTTGAGAGTTCTTACTAATATCTAACCTGCGTAGATTTGGTGTAATTCAGAGCTATTTCCTCTTAGTCAGCTCTATTCAGGGGTGCATTTGCCATACAGTGATTATGTGCGAAGCCTGTTAGTAAAGAATGGGCACTGGGGATTGTCCAGGGAGGTTTGGAGGCTGCAAATTGGGACAAATGCAATCGGAAACACATTGTGTGGCATCTCCAGGCTGAGAGATTCATCTGTTTTCAGGAAAAACAGACATTCCTGTTTCATCACAGCAGGAAGGAGAGGAGCTTTTCTGAATAGAACACAGGAGTACAATAGCACCACCTTACACAATGCAGGCTCATAATGGAAAACAAATTTGACCCATTTTATAACAAAAAAAGCCCCACTCCCCTTGGTGCTTCCGTGGTCCCATTAGCTGTCTTTGGGCAGACAAAAAATTAACTCTACCATATTGCCCAATTATTCTACACTCCCTTTCATCAGGGATGGTTTGGAATGATGAGAGCTGACAAATGCGTATCATCGGTTGGGCCCGGACTATACAGATGGGCAGAGAGATGACAAAGAACACAGAAGGAGTTTGAAAGAAGATAATTGGTATGTTATTTTAGTCTGACAAAATGAAATATAATAGAATGAGTGGAAGAGAGCTTGATTTCCATCCAGTTGAATAATCCTTAAATCTTATGCAAAGGGGGTCTGAAAGAAAAATGGTCTTTAAATCTGTATGATAGAAGTTTCATCTTTAAATGTAAGAAAAATATGATTTGTCAATCGCCTACCCCCTGGTAGGCACTGCTATGCGTTTCCTATACAAGACAGTTACAGCCTGAGGGGCCTGGAAAACAATAGTCTTCCCTTTCCTAACCAGATTCAGAAGCACCTGAGAGAGACACACAGGAGTCTGAGAGAGGGAGATGAAAATAACAGCTTGGAGATGCTCCAGCTGCTGAAGAATCACAGTTAGATATAGCTACTGTACCTGCAAATGCTGCCCACCTGAAAGGATCTGGGCCTGAACAGAGCGCCCGTTTGGCACAGCAGAGCACAATGGGAATGGAGAATAGTAACAGAAAGGTAGAAACCGAGCCTTTTCAGTCCAGCTGCTGCTTATCAACTCAGCAGTCAGAAATATGTGTACCTTTGGGACAAAATGTAGAGGAAAAGACTTACGGTGTTAAAAAGACTCAGAGTGTTGTTCTAATGGGAGTCCCTCACCTTGAAAACAGTTCTATCAGACCGAAGAATGGTGACAGGGAAAAGTGTTCCTCATGAACATTTCTCTTCATTTTGCTATCATATTAAGTACCAGTTGGATGCAAAAATTTGTATTCCCCAAGAACCTCATGTCTGCAGACACACAGACAGAGAGACAGAGACAAACAGAAGGAGAGATTATCTAGTCCATCAGTTCTCTGACTCACCAGCTCTTCCACAATGGAGAAGGAAAGGCTTGCGAAGTTGAAAATAAGATCTAAGCATAATTTAACTTCTGGCTGTTCTTTTGTATCTACCCTTCTTCAGACAAGGTGTTCATCTTGGCAACGTACGTACTGCAGTGAGGTTCACCCTTTCAGAGGGGCCTGGGACTACCCTCTGCTGTTAAACTTGGAGGGGTTCGGTTCAGCAATTCAGAGGTGAGGCATTACAAAGTGCTCCATGCTGCTTTATCAGAAAAAAAGAAGGTTGTCTTGCCTATCCTGAATTTAAATCACTCTTCAGGCAGGAAGAAATGTATATTATTTACTTGTTCCCAGACTCACCAACTTAGATCTTAGCCTGTACCCTTGAAAACTGGCATTTGAATAAAATGGCACAGATTTCACAGCTGCTGGTAACAGATTTCACAGCTGCTGGTATGACCTAGATTGGTGGTTTTACTCTTAGGCTAAAGGTATGGAGAGCACCAGCCAGATCGCCAATTTTAGCAGGTAACCGCTGCTATGTCTAGTTTTTATTGATAAAAGATAGTTTTTGTAGAAAATCAAATTTCCTGGGGCTCAGTGAACAGCATCTAAACTGCTTTGGGAGACACAGATTGGCTTGAACTGACGGATTTCATCAGCATACGTGAAGCTCAAGGATGAATGAAGAGAAGAGCAAGACTTCCACTAAGAATTACTTCAAATCGTATAGGTTTCTTGATTCAGACTCTTCAAACCTAACAGTAATTAATTTGGGGACTGTGTCTTCAGGCTGGCTTGTGACACTACAAAGTCATCTGTGGGTTGGTGTTACTAGCCACAGTATGTGAAACCAGATTGACATCATCTCTGTGTCCTCCTTGTTGTTCTGAGAACAATTTAGAATGAATGGAAAGAACTGGAGAAGGGTTAAGCTCTCTGATACCCAGCATTTATCATGGCTGAAGGTTTAAACCTTCACCAAATTGGTTCCAAAGAAGTTAATTGCACAGTCTTTGAATACAATTTAAAATATCACAGTCCAGGATAGGTAAATGACACTTCACATTTGAGTTTTAAAAAAATTTATGTGTATGACAAATCAATTTAGAAAATCACTGAGACTGAGAGTTAGTACAGGTTTTTAAAGAATTAGTTTTTCGTAGGAAATCAGAAATGATTGGTAGAGGAAGAAAAGAATTAAATTTTACTGTTAAGTACCAGAATAATAAAGGGGCGAATGAAAAAAAAAATATGTGATGATTAAGCTGAAAGAAGATAAATACAGATTTGGGAGATTGACAAGCAGATCAGCTGGACATAAACACAGAAATATAAATATTAGAAGGCTAGATAAATTTGAAAAGGAAAATGGATATATGTATCCAGAGTGAACTCCTTTTAATAGGAGGACTAAAGAAAGACAGGCAAACATGACCACTAGATAAAAAAGGATAGATATGAATCTATCAGCCAGGGAGAGTCAGTATCTCAGATTTAGAAATGGCTCTTTAAATGTCCTAGATAAACAGTTCAGAGGTAGCCACTTAGAGCTGAAGACTGAAGCTATGTCAAGAGTAACTGGAAACAATCTTTGAAGAGTAGTTTTAAAAAGGAAATGGAATAGGGAATTTCACTCTAGGATGACAAGCAAGTTGATATTGTTAGATCCTGAGGACACTTAGGAAATATATGAAAATAAATGTATATGGAAATAAAAATTAACACATGACAGAGAACCCAAGAAGGGAACATGCTGAAGCCTGGTTATTCTGTAAGCGACAGAAATTGCTACCTGTTTCATGCAAATAGAATCAAGGTGGGTCATTACCTGTTTGAAGAGTGAATTCTTTTGACAGACCCCACATTATCACTGTCTCATCCTTTGAAAATGGAATGAGCAACACTATGTAATCTAAAGATATAAGCTGTGTGGTGGGGCAACGTAATGAGGGGAAAGAATAAATATGACTTGGAAAGAAAAAATAGCCTATATATAAGGGGTGGGGGTTATGAGTGGGTAGGGATATGGGTAAAAATGAGAATTAACTTCTGTCATATATGGTACAAATTCCCCAATGTTGAGTGTGTGTGTGAACTGTATATAAAATGTACCAATAAAGAATTCAATTTAAAAAAGTGATTTTTGAAATGAGGGTCAGAAAGCACTGCAAAATTTGTTACTGTGGCTCCAGTATACCCTTTAAATTTCATGCATGGGTGTTTAGCCTTTTAGCCTGCCTGGGGTGCTTCGAATTAAGAATTGCATTGGGTTGTGTATAAAATCTGTCTGTCTATCATCCGTATTTTTAAATTTTGGTTCTGAATATTTTGTCACATTAAAATGCAGCGAGTCCGTGTTTGTTGATTAAACAGGGAGACCTCCGTGTCTGCTTCCTCACAATAACTGCTCGTCTTTGCACTGCACCAACAGTGTGAAACTGTCCGTCAGTACTCACTGATCTACTCTCCGAGTCGCACAGTCACGTGTCTGACACTTGTGGACTTCCCTTTGCTGACTGCATGTGGCGGGGGTGGGAGGTGGAGTTGGCGCTGCACGTACCCCACACTGTCTCTTGTTGGCTGTGTGGTGTGCTCTGGAGCACCACGCAACTGAGTCACGAAACGTATGGCTAAACATGTACATCTTACAGGGCTGCATTACTAACTGCCCAGGACTACCCGTGAGCCAGGAGCTCCGGACCGGAACACACCTGTGTTAGGAGCTGATCCCTAGTACAGGTGTGTTGGAGGGAGGAGCCTGGTAAGTACTGGTAGGCTGCTGTCGTGATGCAAGAATAGATAGCAAAAGTGAATTCTCCCCATTCCTTAGGCACTCTCCCACACTCTCATCTTTATCCCTGTGCTAACGCTGCAGAAAGGCTTTTGCCACTGTCAGCTGCCTGCTCTTGGGCTCCTCAGGCTCCAGAGCCGTGAATCAAAAAATCTTCTCTCCTTAAATTACCCAGTCTTATGGATTCTGTCGTAGCAGGATAAAACAGACTAACAGAGCAAGAGAGGACGAAGGTCTATGGGACCAGTCTTCACCACATATGGGAGCGAAGGAAGGCGACAGGAAGGAAATGTCAGGAGTTTCCTATAAGTTCCTAGAAGGTGGTAGAAGATTCTCAGAGAGAAAAGCACACTGGAGACATTTATGTCTTACTGCTGGAGACAAAAGTGATGTAACTATTTTACCAACCACTAAAGGAGCATCAGTTATTCAAGGCTAGGCAGTTTTAAAAGTGGAGGAAGTCCAAGTACAAGAAAAGAAAATGTACAAAGGTGTTCATTCTGATGGTCCCTCCAGGGGTATAAATATCAGAAGCATCCACGAAACCTGTTGCATGTGATCTTTCAGCAAAACTGAATGTGAGAATGAACTGGAAACCTTTGCGGTGAGGCCAGCTTTATAAGTTCGGTAATTCTGTTTGGGAGACAGCGGTACCCACTGTAGCCTTACAGTTATCACACCTGCGTACAAGTCAGAGCGAACTTAGCATCAGTCAATACATCTCACCTTCTCATCACTGCTTTGCCAGAAATTTGAGTGTTACAGGGAAAAAAGCTTTCAGTAAACCTGGGTCAAAAGAATGCCAAAGAAAATCACGTAACTATGCACAAAGATCCTACATGTATATGTTGTGTGTGTATTGCATTATAGAGCACACGGAGAACAATTTCTTAAATACAAGTTTCTGTGCATTTAGTTTAAATTTGAACATCAGAAAAAAATGCCAAATAAATGGTAGCCTGGAGAGAAAGAAAACAAAGTTTATTTTTACTTCATTTATCTGTCTTGCCTCAGATTGTTCTTTGATAAAAATGCAGGTTTGGATAATACAGAGATCTCAGTTATGATGACATCATTTGCCTGCGAGAGGGATACTAGGATCTGAGTAGGTGCTTATGTTTCTAAATATGGTACACATTGGCTGGAGCTGAGGCACATTTGTGCTTCCCATTATCGCTTTCTATTTTTTTAAAAAGTCATACACTCAGAAAAATCATTTTTTGTAAGATCCCTGCCCAAAATAAAATCTGAGTCTGATAATGAGAAAACATCAAACAAACCAAAATTGAAGAAGAGTCTACAAAATCACTGTCTTTAAAACTACTGTGGTTCTGAAAGCCAAAGAAAAATTGGGAAATTATCAGGCTGATGAAGACTGAACCAATTTGAATCAACAAAATGCATAAGCTTGGATCTAACCCAGAAAAAAGGTATTGAAAAGACAAAAACTGAAATCTTGCTAAGGTCCATAGATTAGACAGTATTATGATAAAAGTATTAATTTCCTAATTGTGAACATTACTTCGTGTTCATATAAAAGTCTTTTTTTTTTTTTTTTTTTTTTTTTTTTTGAGACAGGGTCTTGCTTTGCAGTTCAGGCTTGCCCTGAGCTCACTATGTAGCCCAGGCAAGCCTCGAACTCAGCAATCCTCCTGCCTCTGCCTCCCGAGTGCTGGGATTACAGGCATGAGCCACCATGCCCGGCCATATAAAAGTCTTTTATGGAGATAAAGATATATCTCACATTTTCAACTTTTTTTTTGAGGAGAAAATGAATAATAAAATTAATATCTAGGAAATTTGACTAGATTGTATGAGAAAGTTTCTAGTATTTATAAATCTGTTAAATTGTAATTTCAGGTGTATACATTTTTTTAAAAATTAAGAATCTGTTCCAGATATTAAAGAATTTTTTTAAAAAATTAAGACTCTGTTCCAGACATTAAATGTGATATATTTATATTAAAAGTATTATTTATCTAAATTCAAATTCTTTCCAGATGTCCAGTGCTTTGTTAGTAAAATCTGGAATCTATTTATGCTAAACATATTTTTATTCCTTATGTGAAATTCAAATTTAACTCCTGGTCCAGTGTGTTTCTGGTAGGTTTACACAAAAAGTTATTGTAAAGTTGTACACTGTGCCTATAACCTTTGTTTCTTTCCTACATCTATTTAATTCTTCCAAAGCAAAATGTTAAAAGCTACACAGGACCTAAGAGAGTTGATCTCTAATTGTTGGAGTTTCGGAGGTTGTAAAAGTCTTTACCCATGCAGTAAAAAATCCCACCTTGCACCATTACTTTGGAAGGATCATTTTTCCAACCATAGCACCCTGAGCTCCCTCAGACAGGGCAAAAAAGAAATTGAGACATGGAAGACACATGGGATTTAATTTACTTGGCTCTTATCATGTAGTTTCCAAAAAGTCCTTAGTAGGAATTTAATAATTGCAAGGAGTTTTTTTGTTTTTTTGGTTTTTTTTTTGCTTTTGAGACAGGGTCTCGCTTTGTAGTTCAGGCTGGCCCTGAGCTCACTATGGAGCCCAGGCAAGCCGCCGCGAACTCAGCAATCCTCCTGTCTCTGTCTCCCGAGTGCTGGGATCACAGGCGTGAGCCACCATGCCCGGCATTATGGAATGCGGTGTTGATTGCTGGTGGGCGTGTCTCCACACCCAGCATTCTATGTGGTTACCGGGGATCGAACTCAGGACCTTGCACTTGCGAGGCAGGCGCCGGAACCACTGAGCTAACCCTCCAGCCCTGGCAGGAAGTTTATATCTAATGTGAGGACAGTTTTAACAGAAGGAAATGCTTTGCCTTGTGTTTGTTATTATTTTTCATAGATAAGTTGATCAGATGTCTAGTAGGCAGTTAGGGCTGCTCTCAAGGCACCAGCCCTTAAGCGGCAGCACAGAGAGGAGGCAGGCTGGGGAACGCCTGAGGCACATGCGCTGGTCAGCGTTAGAAAAAGAAAAGAGGTTCTAGTTCCCCTGGAGAAGGATAGCGGTGCTTGATACTCTAAATGGGAAGCTCCTTGTGTCTGCTTTGTTTTCCCATTTGGTCAGTATTATCTGGGTGACTGTACTTGT